>CALYDF020000471.1:0-54277 GCA_944474145.2 Dicrocoelium dendriticum | reverse complement strand
TCATCATTTTTAGCCCAAAACGTTTATTGCGACCTTTAATCTTTCCCCAGCTTATGTTTGGTGCTCTGGCGGTATCCCAGATCGCTTGCAGTCACGGCTATCACATCGAAGTTCCATCTCAACTTGCACCAACCATCGCAACGGTTTTGAAGTGGTCTTCTCCTCTACTGCATTAATCAAGTTGCATGAAAGACAATAAAGAAGAAGGAAACAGTCAAAAGCTCAATTTAAATAGCACGGTCATTCGTGGGTCCCTCTCCTGGGGAAGTGCTTCCGTGCATGTTAATCTCCCTGAAGGTTTCACTCACACTTCCACACCAATCTGGCAATGTGTGGGTGTGACTTAAAAGCATCCACGCCATCACCACTTTGATCCATCTCTCAGACCATTTTTACACGTGATTACCGTGGGTACTTCAGCCCAATCTAGCCGCGCATTTCGGTGTGATCTAAGATCAAACAGGTCATCACTGCTTCAGCTCTCATAATCACTTGTTTCCGCAAATATTCCAATCAACCAAGCTCGTGATGCCCCTTAAGATACTCTCTAGCATGAACCACATCTTGCATCCAGCTCTGATGTAGTCCAAGTTGCGGAATATATTAACACGCATACAGATCGCCTAAGCCACCGAATACGGACATTGGTGCTAAGTGCCATTTTCAGTATGATTGCCGAGTACGCTCGTTTGCGGTATCATCAATATCCACCCCATGACTTGTCATGTGATTCCGGATTTATTAATCCCCTTGGTATCACCTTAAAACAAACAAATGTTTCTAACCGTGGCGGGTCGATTTAAAGCAATTAAGATGTGATGAGAGTGATAATGGTATTACATGCACTGTAGGAGCGAACTGGTATTCTCCATGACTCTTATACAACTAGACATACATTGTCAATGGTATACCGACGCGAAGGTCTGAATAAGAATTACTGAGATATTGAGTACACCATGGCGTGTCTTGTTGACTGATGTCCTGATAAACGACGCAGGTACCAGCAACCACTTGACTGGGTTAATAACCGAAAGGCCAATTGCGGTGGTTTCTGTGCGAGATAGCGTTACACGCTTTTTATTGCCTGAAGCTCCTCGGCCTTAACGGTCTTTCTTTGTGCTGTGTTCCTGCTGGAATTACTCCTCATTATCATCCTCGTCTACATCATCATGTTAGCTGAAGGTGGGAAACACACTTCAGCTAATTTGCCGCAATACAAACAGATAGGATATGTAAAAAAACGAGGTACAGAACATATTAGAATATAATATAAAAATCAAAGAACTAAACTGATGCTCAATATCGTATTTTGATTCACATGGGAAAATGCGATTGGCGGTGGTAAATAAGCGGGAGCGGTGCGACAAAGAAGCTCACAATACAAATGCAATTGAAATCGATTTCGCCATTTCAACAAGTGTACCAACCAAACGAGTTTGTCGCTCTCTGGAGGCCAACTAGGCAGCCTGGGGACACCGACCGAGGCCAGTTCCGAAATGATCGTCTTCACTCAACTTGAACAAGTCATCGGTTGGGCTCCCCTATCTTCGTCCCGTTCCTACCCTGGTAGCACGTGCAACGCAGATTGCGGGAGTCAGTTTGCTGGTATGCGTAAAACATTACCCGGCTATCGGAGCATGATTCGCGATGTAACGGTGCCGGACAGTTTACTCGCTCTTTCTGCACCAAATTCACAACGTGGAACCCGCTCATTGCTCACCCGGTGTTCCCAGCAGATGTGAACTATGCTGCGAAGGCAACGATGGTCACATTTAACGAGACTCTTTGTGTCTGTCCACCAGATGGGTCAGGTTTCATAACCGTATAGGAGGATTGGGCGGACGGCTGCATTGCAAACTCTGTCCTTCAGGGCGAGAGTGATGTCGCGCCGGCGTCACGGGTAGCGGAGATTGACAAAATCGCTTCAAATTTTTGCTATGCGGTTTACGGTCTCATCTTTTCTTCCATGAGTGCCGATATAGCTACGTAGATACTCGAATTTTTAGACGACTTCTAGCTGATCACCACCAAGGATCAGGGCAGGATTGTGTGCCTGCTAATCTTGGAGAAGGATTTTACATTTCGAGGGAGCAAAACATAATCCAAAACGGCGGACAACAAGTGTCAATCTATCCAATGCTGTTTGACACGTTTAGAGTCGGTCTCAGATTGGGTCAATGTGATCGGCGCATCCAAGTCAAGAAGTCGCTCAACTGAAAGCAGTTCGTTTCCAGCGAACTCCGTTTCCTTGACTTGTTCAATGGCGAACTTAAAGAGGATGAATTATAGCAATCAACCTTTCTCTCACACCGCTGTAGATATTGAAGGGCGACGGCAGTTAGACGTCTGATATACGTCTGATATCTCATTCGACCTCTGCGCGTGAAGGCGGTTCTTACGGGACTACCCAGGGATTAGAGAGGAGTGATTCGGTTATTGCTGATCGCGATTATATGCTAGTCAATAGTTACTGCACATGAGTTTCTTGGTCGTAACATTCTAATGCCATGTGCTTTATTACTTTTAATCTCTTCATCGCAAGCCATTGTTTCCTGCATTCCCTCTGCTCTTTAGTGCTAACCCCTAATTTAGTTTTGGTCACTCGTCTATTGAGAGATCGAGTCTATCTGCAGCTTTGCTATTTTTTGGCGTATATATATATATATATATATATATAATATATATATGCAAATATAAATCCGGATTTGCATCTCATTGCGGCTTCTATACAATAGTCACAGGACGCCTGCGCCTACAGAGGGACCCTGGGTGGCTTGTGCTGCAACACCCACAACTCCATTCACATCCCCCATATCCAGTATGAAGCCGAGGAGACATGTGGATAGGAGCCACATTTCATTAACGGCGCCGGCCTACACAGCTTAAACATGCACGGCAACAGCATTCATGCGCACCAGAGGTACACAAGGCTGGGGGTGTGCCGTAACCCGCTCCACGCTGGATGAATAGAACCACTCTTAGACTCTAGCACGGGAATCGTGCACCCGTTCCGCCCAGTAATCAAGGTGGAGGGTGTTTGCTAGGTAGTCTCCTTGTCAACATTCACGTCAAGTGCAACGAAACCCGTACTGTAAAGTAATAACCAACATCCGCAAATCAAGAAAAGCAACACACACAGGCGAAAGCACAGCCCAAGTTGCAGGGGTGATGCAGCGTACGTGCCAAATCAACTGCGTTTTTGGCCACGTTTAGCAAAATAAACTGACTCGGAAACAACGTACTTACCAAGCGTTGCGCTGATGATGATTGCCTATTCAACTGACTCGTCGCCTCTTCCATGTTGAATCCGCATGGCGACGCTGCTGACTTACTAAGTTGATTTGGCTCAGGTACTCGCGACCTTAGGTGCTACAGCGCAATGAGCTTGACATCTATTGGTTACCCTCCATCGGAGCCTGTCTCCTTCGTAGCCGGCTTTTCTTTTCCTCATGCAACAGTGCTTTTTCATGCAACTGGACGATCTCCCTCTTGATCAGCTTAAGCCAATGGCGCTAATCAACTGACATCGCCTCCCAACACCTGAATTCAAAATCAGTTCGTGATAAACTCACCTTGATCATGTCCTGGTAACGTAACTTCGTTTATCCCACGTGCCGCTCCCCTGCACGCAGTTGGCCCTAAAGCAGCTGTTTCGGTGTCCGGTCGAATCCATGCGGCGAATACGTCCGAGCTACCTCAGGTGCCTCAGCAGAAGTATGCAGTCCACTGAATACATATCACCGCGCCAGCGCATCTCCGTGTCTGCTACTCGGTCAAGCGAGTCGATGCGCATAATACGACGCCGATACTGTCGATGGAATCGGTCCGGATATCGGACCTGCTTCCGATAAAGCGTCCAGGTTTCGCTGACGTATGGAAGAGCGGACAGCACCATCGACCGGTATACATTCATTTTCGTTCTATCCGTGAGCTGTTGATTCCTCCACACACGATATTCCAGTCTGCCAAATGCACCGGCGGCTTTAGTTAAGCGGATGCGCAGTTCGCTCATCATTTGCAGGTCGGTTGATATTACGTTCTCAAAATAGTAAAATTTGATGCCGTCTCCAACGCGTCATTAACAGCAGCCTGGATTTAAGGCAGGTCCACTGACTGCATTCCTGATGAAGACTGATAACAACCAACAGTCTTGTTTGTGTTTATGATGAATCCGCACGGGGACGCTGTCGAAGCCAGAGCGGAGGTCATATGCTGCGACTCATCCGCGCTGTGTGCAATTAACGCACAGTTGTCGGCAAACGGATACATACAGATGGTTGTCTGACACAGGGGTTCTCGTCCCGAAACGACGAATGATTAGCAACTCAGCATCAGTACAGTGCTCTACCCGCACCCTGTAATCACACGCAGCATCAAAAGAAAAAGACAATTGAATAAAGGTAGATATTAAACAGAGCATGGGCTAAGACAGTCTTGCTTCACACTAGAAACAATAGCGAAGTCATCCGAGATTTGTCCACGCAGTCGCAGGCATTCCGGTAAACCGACAAACTTACTCGGACAACCAAATTTACCCAACACCAGGCGCAGTGCCTCGCGGTTCACCGTGTCAAGTGCTTTGGTGAAGCCTGCAAGCAGCGAGTACAATGGCTGGTGTCGCTCTCTGTATTTTCTCTGCAACTGACGAGCAGCGAACACCATCTGGATGGTGTTGCGGCTCGAATGGGATCTACGTTGCTCTTCCGCCATATATACATATTTCTCTTTTTGCCGCTTCAAACCGTTATTTGTCATCGTTTATTGTTTGCCTTCTTTTAATGTCTTCCACCATCACTGTTCCTTTTTCCAGCATTGTACATACGACAATGGGAGTTACTCCAAAAATCTCTCCCTCATCACCTCCGACTTGGCTTCCATATTTATTTTGGATAATTCCCCCGGTGCCTACCGATCCTACCCAGGTAAATCGAATGTTGCATGGTTTGTGTATTCTTGTGTCTCTGGTACGGGCCATTTGCTGGATTTGAGTGGTGGGACATCATCCTATTTTCCTGTATGAAGCCATTTCTCGCCACACCACTGCGCCTGCTTCTTGCATACTAGGTTTGGGTAGTTTTCGTTTTCTACCATATTCTAATCACGGTTTTAGATTTCAGCGATCTCTACATACTGCCTTCGATATTTGCCATAGACATCCACGAGTCATTGAAACGAAGACACTGCATAATCACTTAACGGTTAATCAACCGGTTTTAAGTCATTACCTAGAAGAATGTCGGTGTCTGTTGCATTGTCGTGTAAGCTTTTGATTCATCGTGGTCCCATCTTCTCTGTGAGCACATTTCATCTCTTGCAGTTTGGGTCTTGGCGTTCGAAGTACGTTTTGGGCTCATAGGTGAGGTATTGTTCAATCCCGTTTCCTCCACTGTTGCATCTTATCCATCACTAAGGCACGAGCTTACTTCCACTAAAGCCTGCTGAATTATGCCACTCGGCTAGTGAGTTGACTTGCAGTCAACACAACTCGTCCCCAGCTTCTGCTTTCTTAATGGTCGCGCAGCTGTCTCTGGAGGTACGTATCGTATATAAAGGTTTTCTATGGTTCTTCAAATATTTGGTGGTTACACCGTCTCGGGCGAATGCGGAATGGAGCTCTTTGGCACAGCCCAGATTCATCAGTCCCACCCCTACTGGGATTTAACTGTGCATAATAATTCACAGTTCACATTTTAATCGTCCTGTAGTCCTACAATCTGCTTTACCATCGTTTTCTTTGTAGTCAGCTCATTGCGAATCGAAAGTTGTCCTCGCTGTGCGATTCTGGTGTCGAAGTCGAGCATTTTGGTCCTCTTTCGAACACTTATGTATTCCGGTGTCTACTGGATTCGATTATGTGTGTTGCGATTCGAAGGACGACCGTTAGTGTAGTCACATCGCCCCTTTGTCTTCCGGATTCCTAGCGATTGGCCAGTGTGCGCTCACCTATGACCAGGTGTAACTACCTGCTGCGATGCCCTCACTCAGAATCTGGGAATCTAGTTACATACTAAGTTCTTCTCCATGTACTGTTACCAGCGTGCCTTCCCAAATGGCTACCATGGTCAGTATCACACTTGTATATTCCCTCTCCCAACGTTTGTTGTGCCCCATCGTCCCCTTGTTGTATGACAACTCCTTACCTAACCTCGGTCATAGAAGTTGGAAAACGCTTGCGTATGCTTTTTGCTCATTCTTTGTAGACTGCATGTTGTTTTTACCTGATATGATAGCTCGCGGATGAAGCAAATTCCTCCCCCCGCACCGTATTGTTTCATTTTTCTCCCCCGTCTCACGATCAGATAACGCCATACCTATTCGCTCCTGGTTTTCTGATGCCCACGACACCGCCCTCCTATGCCTTTTACCAGTGCTGGATGCGCTTCGATTCGTGAACGATGTCCGTTCTGTGCTCAGCAGGAACCTGTATCGACCACAAGCACTTCTACCGAGCTGAACTCCAACTCCCAGATTTTTTCTGCCCTCTGTAGCAATTGATGTAAATGTACCACTTCCAATTTTAGGTTTTTTCCCTAGCTTTCACATATTTCATGGGCTTTGTGCTTCCCCCAGTGTACATTTCTTCCTCCAATCATCGATTCACTCGCCTTTAGCATAGCGGTTCATTTCGTCCACTCCATGACTACGCTCCAGCTACATTTCTCCTCCCCCCGTCCGCCTATGCTTTTTCCTATCACTCCGAGACTTGTCGGATTCGCCGCAATGCCATGTGTACATGTTTTGGCCTCGTTTGACTTGAGGCATACTTGCCTACACGCTTCCACTGATGATCGACACTCTTTTGCATTGTTTTTTCATCACTCTGATCGTCTTCCTTTTGTTATTTCTCATACCCTCCCCGATCCCTTTCCGTTTTGCTTGTATACAGCCCCATCGAAACCAGGTTCTCCATTTGATACCTGTGTGTATGAGTGTTATTATTGCTCTTCAATCGAGACAATGTCGCCAACACTGATGAATTCATGACTGTGTCCTTTTGTGTGTGTGTGTGTTCCCATGGGGACTCCTAACGGGTCGCTTGTACACAGTAGATAAATTAGAGCACGAATATTGCTATCCAGTATTCCAGACTTCTTAACACATCGCCGCTACCGTCATGGCATTTTGCCCTTTTCCTCACCGGTTACCTCCCCACCTGATCACGCCTAGTTGCGTATCGACCATTATGGCACCATCTTACCTTAAAGTGCAACTTTTTCTATCCGTGCTTAAGTCACCCGTGGATTATACCGTTTGCCATCACAGAATTCTCGTTTGCTGCGTATCATTTTGGGCAACAACTAAGTGTGACTCCCACGCCAGTTCGTCGTTTTCGTTACACCTTCTATGAGCGGTGACCAAAAAGTTTCTAGGCCTCGAAGAAGATGCACATTCCGGTTTAATTCTCTGCTCTAGCATCGTTCACTGTATTGGAAAGGGCGTATGTACGAATTGGCTCCATTCGACAGCTAGTACGGTTCGCTTGTTCAGTAGGTTGAGTGTGGGCAATGCTGCCTGCCTCCAGCTACATTTCAACGATCTCGAGTTCGTTCGATCCATTGAAATGCGGCCGTAGCATGCATTTCGTTGACTGTTCCACATGTAAGGGGTGGCCAACGGAGTTGGAGTGCAGTTGGCTCGTATCCGCCGCAACTTGGTGAGCGCATGTGAACCCTTCAACATCGGGTTGTATGTCTCACTGTCCATCGAGGCAATTTGTGAGATGATCAATCAACCTTGCAGTGACACTGCGCTGCGATTATCTCTTGCTCCCCGTACATCAGGTGGCCTCTAGTAGTTTGATTTTGCATGCCTGATGCCGGCTTCGAACTAACATTCAGTCCTTTGGTTACCTGGCAAGTGACTATCTTCACTTGGTACTGGTGAGTCGCTGTGCGTCGTAGCGATTTGATGTGAGTTACTTTACTCGTGACTTGGTATGCAGTTATGGGCCGTGCAAATCTGACACACTTCGTAACCCTGAACTCTACGCGGTTTCACAGTGAACTCGCCGAGTTGTAGCCACCGAGTAAGTCAAATCCTAATGCAGACTCAGTTGTTGGTTTTGCCGAAGTGCAGCGTGGTGCGTCCCAACTTTGTGCTAGTCACAACGAAAATCTTCGGGAGTCATTGAGACCAAAACAGAGCATTCGATTCACATCTATCCATCAGTACGAAATTACTGTAATGCTTGATTAGTTTGCAACCGCAATCAGTGCGTTTCTCTGTCTATTGCTGGTTTGCCAGCATTAGGCATTTGGGTGATAGGTTGTGTGTTTCCAAATAAGCAACTCCGCATGCTACTGCAGGTATACCTATCGGAAATCCTGTGACGAGACGACTCGACCGTTTCGCTCCAAACACAAATATGCGACGAATTATTCGGAACCTGTAATTTCGTTGCTTCATTTTGTTTCCAGTCGGTCCGATTCGCCGTACCCTCCGATCAGCTGACGATGGTTCTAAAGTTCCTTTAGTAGTTCAACGCACGCCATCGAGCACCAGTGCTTTTGTCCTCTCGAGCCCAGTCAACAAAATGGAACATGGTCTGGACGGTAAAACATAACACATTAGGTGGCACCAACTGTGCAGAGAAACGGTGATTCCACAAATGGGTTGTCGTAAACAAATGTGGCCCATCAGACTCACGAATATATGGTCTGGCCCGTGGATCTCAAGGGCCTGGTTATCGTGGCGGTTTAAACTAGGCACTGTGTACCGGGGTTCACTCTCACCTCAGGGTTTCTCTACCTGATGAGTCCAAGCAAGAAAGAATTGCGTTGTGGAGTGCGAGATGGGAGAGTGAGGCACCGTAATTCTCTACTTCGAGTGGTAGTAATTCCACTGTCGCAGTCGCTCCAATATTGCATAGTGAAACGGAGCAAAACTGGGGTGCTTAACTCATAAGCCCCTCTTGCTTGCGAAAAGCCTCATAATAATTTACCGGATTCTGTAGAATCAAAACCACATTTGCTGCAGGCTGCTGGAATTGAACCACAACACCGAGGTGATAGCTCATCTATTGAAGCTGAAAATACAGTACAACTAGTAGGAATGCCGTAAAAATCTACTCGCTTCAAATATATATATATAAATATACATATGTATAAGCAAATGTCTACACCATAAACAATAAGTCATATAATACCATGGAATGAATAAGCATAATAAATACAAGTACACGTCATAAAAAGTATAACTAACAGTATATTTCACACACTGTTTTGTCTTTTTGTCAGTTTTGTGATTACGGCAATGATCAGTGGAATCAGTGCATAGACTCATGCAAACATGTCGAGGAATGGAGTCAAGATCGTGGTGAAGAATAACGCGACTCAGCTGAGCATAATTTTCCGTTGCTGGAAAACGGCTAGATCTGGTACTTGTGTTCTAGATGCAACACATATTATCACGCCAAGCGTGCTTCTTAAATGCGATGGAAATGAAAGCCAATAAACAAGCTCTTTTTGGAGCTGCACTGATTGTACGGTCCTTCCACTCATTAAATACATAGCTATATTTTGCGCAGAAATGCTTTAAGCTAATGGTGATGGTCGAGGAATCTAAGCTTAGTAAATGCTACCCTTCGGATTGGACTGCAGACGGGCTGGGCACCCAAGGGTCCACAGTTGAACGTAGTGGCCGAACCACAGGTAACGGTAAAACCGTGTAGCTGAATACACAAACAACTCCAATCCGAAACCAGGCAAACAACTTAGTTCTCTCTACTACGGTGACTCCCATGATGGCCCAGTCGATATTGCATGAGAACAAATCTGTGGAGCATGCTATACCGGCACAAGTGAACATATTGGCTGCAGCTGTAGGCGTGATTACATATGCGCCCATGGCAGCCGCCCAAGCACCAAGAGCAAAATCGATGGCTACAGCTTCTGCGATCATGCAGTGCGCTAGAATGCCATACCTAGGTCCATCACTCCACCGAAAATATAAACCACACAGCTTCACAAACCGGTTATTTGAAAACGAGCCCAGGAGCCGCTGACGATCGTACCCTCAGTGTTGCTTAATTTAACGCGAACACCATAAAATATAAAACGTTGAAAGACCGAAAACAGTGGGATTCCATATGTCTACTAATAGACGCCTAACGTGAGCCGGCGAGTATGGTACGGTATAAAAATTCGATCCATTACAGGGAATCACGGTTGTTACGTGTGTCGCTGCAATCAGCAAACTATATTGAGGCGATTCGTTTATCGGCCACCCGTCTTCGGACTGACTCATGCAACATTCAGATTTTTCCAAACGTGCCTTGGAGCGAGTGCCAATGAAGAAAACAGATCTCAGATGACTGCCACCACCGGAACAACGAAAGGTCGCTATTTATTCATGGTGTATAGGCGCTTCAAA
Organism: Dicrocoelium dendriticum; assembly: GCA_944474145.2. NCBI lineage: Eukaryota > Metazoa > Platyhelminthes > Trematoda > Plagiorchiida > Dicrocoeliidae > Dicrocoelium > Dicrocoelium dendriticum. The sequence continues at coordinate 43,906 of CALYDF020000471.1, read as the reverse complement.
GATCTGATGACCTTGAAGCACAGTCGCATTATTGGGCGGAATGGCGATAACTACGTCAAGCGCTCTCACTCGACAACGTGATCGCCAAATCGATCATAATACCACCCACATCTTTAAAGTACAGTGGGTGTGGCCCTAAGGTGATGGAAGTTGTACTCCAGTCCAACAATGGCGAAAAGCACACTTAAAACCTGGTACAAGTGGCCTAGGAAGCTTCAATCAGACCTACGAATAACAACGTTCAACATCAGACTCCATATGACCGAAGTCTGACAGTGAGTCCATGAAGTGTAATGAGGTTTGAGCAAACGACTAAGCCTGGTCGGTCCGACAGTCCAACCGCGGATCATAGAACGCAGCAAATCCGTCCAAGCGAGGAAACTTCACGCTACTGGACGATGACAAATCACGTGAAAGAAAACCAATACTGCGCCGCGGCAAACATGCCAATAGCAAGTTACCTGGAACGAAAAGCAGGAAGAAGAGCTTGGTCAGCTAAATGATGGGTAAGCACCGACAACCCAAACTCGCTATTAACGGCAGATCTTCCGTGTATCGGCTGAGGATCAGCGGACCGAAGAAATACGACCAATCTGGTACCAGCCATACAACGCAGGGGACATCAAGACGCAGTCCAGCGATAGAGCGGATGATGGGGCAACTAGGAGCCAATGAAACAGAAAGAAAGAAAACGTAGCCAATGTGGCTAACCAGATGACTGACTACTCAGTGAAATAGTGCGAACAAAAGTATTATAAGTTTTCCATAAATATGCGAGACCTCTAGCTATAAACGATTCTGCTCACCGCTACCGACACTTCGTTTTCAATTGCCGTCGCATCCTACAACGATAAGTCTTAGTTGTGAAGCTGGCAACTGCGGATCACAATCAAATTTTGAAGTGTCAGCGACTTTCCCAATACTTACTGAAACCGGAACTTCATCCTGTGACCATTCTACTAGCCAGTATGAAGCGGCTTAAAGTTCAATAGCAGCAGTTCACGAGAAAAAACGATTAGTTGCCGACCACGTAAGGGTCAGCAAAAGCTCGGACTTGCCAATCGCACCTTCAGATACACTGCTAAATTTCGAAGTATTCTCTTGTATGTATACCAATGCTCAAGGCCTCGTCAACACATAATCCGAGTTTCAGTCTCGCCAGGTCCCGGTGTATATGGACCTGATAATGAAAACTAAGACTTGGCTGAACAATGAAATCAAGGAGGCGGCGATCGCTGTACCTGGTATGTTCGTCCTACGTAAAGATCGACTTAGTGGGAGGAGGTGGCGTAATTTTGTACTGCCACAGTGATCTACATTTCAAAGTTGTTTACGACCCACAGCTTCAAGTTGTAGACTCACTTTGATGCCGTCTGCAACTACGAGGGGGTGATACATGTTTATTTGTCCTCTTATGCCATCCTCCCATATAGACTGGCAATCGACAAATGCATATCTAATGCATAAAAAGCCGTTTTGGCCCAGCCTAACTCCCAAGTTATCCTCGTAGAGGACTACAGCTTTCACTTATTAGATGTTCCGACCTCCCCTGGCGAGCAGTTTAAAGCCGAACTACAAAAAATTAGTCGCCGGTCTACCACTCCATAACCATGTTACTTCCCCTACGACATTCGGAACCGCTGACAAACCGCCCATTTTGAGCCAGGTCCTAATCAATAAGGAACTTACGGTTGACAAACTGACAGTGAGTAGCCTCCTGGGGCACAGTGATCATTGGACGCCATATTTCCGCTGCGTCTGGTGTGCTAAACAGTCTGACAGGGAATTTGAAGAAATCTGCCTAATAACAAATCAACACTTCTTTCGACCCTTTTAAATAACTGCTTGATCATTTCTAGCGAAACTATCCCGTGGTGTCGCTTGGGTAAAATTCGTCAGTCAGTTCAACACCCTAATAACATACGCGTCTGGAACTAAGACCGTTAGCCCAAAATATATGAAGTCCTCACTAAAGGGCAGGACACGGAAGCTAATGGCCATAAGAGATTCACATTTGGTCGTATGCAACTCAGGTCCAAAAGTCGGAAACTTGATTGCCTACATAACTGAGCGAAACCACAGTGTTAAACTGGCTCGCGAAGATAAATTGGAGTACCAACAGGATTTGGGGAAAATATTCCACTGCAATTAAAAGCTAATTTACAGGCATGCGAACAAAATTCGCAAACTACAGCGTGACGGCCATCAAAGTCCGAAGAGCTGCGGAAATATTGTCTTCTCGGCCTTTCTCCAGAACTAGCGAATTTTGCAGTCCAACAGCCCGCCCCGATCGCACATCGAAGTTGCGTTACTGTCCACACGAATAATACGGTGTGGCCGGAATGTGTCTACCGATTGTCATGGACGCACCGTAAGTTTCCGCACATTGCGCTCCCTGAGAAAACCTCGAGGAATTCTAACGGCAATCCAGATCCAATCGGATATCACACGATGCACTGCGTACACAAGTGCAGCGCCTGCGCTTGCCCAACGCTTCACGCGATGAGGCGCAGACTAGGGATAGTTGAACGATCGAAACATTCGTATTGTCATTTCAGTTGTGTATGCTTCCAAGTATCACGAAAGGCTTTCTCAATTTTGCAGCAACATCGAGTGACCCGAAGTATAGATGTACCAGAGTACAAATGTTCTATTACTGAGCGACGGATTGCTTGGACGTCCATATTAACGAAAGTACCTGTACTGAAGAGTAATGTCGTTTGAACACACGCTCGGTTATTCGCTACTGGAAGCCATGGCCACAGTGTCGCTTGCAAAATGCTCTGCATGTTCTGATGGTATCTACGTAAAACCCCATTGTGCCAGTCTTCGTCTTCGGCACTTGTAAAAGCATGTGGATAATCTGACGAGGTTTAATTGGCAGTATGATTGAATTATCCGTAAATTCATTCAACGAGTGACTCCATGCTCTGGATTTGGTGCATGCTTTTGTGTGTTCACCTTGTTCTCTATCCAACTGAGCATCAGTAATTGCGTAGAGGTCCTATCGGATTTCATCGAGTTGTAAGTTACACACAAGTTAATTTGCCTAATTCTAATTTTCAGTTGTGTTTTTTGCTCGATATTAATTGAGCTCAAACCTACATTTGAGGTGGAGGGTTTCGGTTTTGCTTCAACCCATCCGTGCACTCCACAGCGGGTATCATCCTGATTTGGACTCATCAAGTAGAGAGAGCCTGACCTATGAAACGGAATCGGCGTATAGTGAATAGCTGCTATAGTCATGATCACTAGCCTATTGAGCTAGACGAGCTCAATGTGTTTCACTTTGTTTACGGGCTCTTCTCTACCACTAGTTACATCTGTTTTGCCTTGGTAATGCTCGCAAGAAAAGGAATAGTTGAATTGGTAAACACCAGTCTTGTGTCAACAGCTTTGTCAATTTCGCTACCTACATTACCCGACCACATGCTTTCCTGTTAAGAAAGTTTTTTGATTGTGCTCTCATGATATAAAGATAACGCATTCATGATACTTATGTGGTTTCTTTGTCGATCATTTTCAGTTGGGATGTTTCCGTTGACGTTTGAGAGTATTGGAATATGGAATGTATCCATCGGAGCGACGAATGGAAAAATTCTATGGCCTCAAATACTGCATCCCAGCGGTAACAAAACAAACACACTACTTATCAATCTTTTACTTAATTTTGACACATAACACAGCAAGGTTAACTCACATAACGGTAGTGCTCATCGTATAGGTATGTGGTGCAGTTAGCTTTCCTTCAAGTCTAGCTTAAGGATAAATTGTCATTCCGTACTCGCATTGGCTGATGCAGTTGATGAAACGTCTAAAGTGCCGCCTTTCTTCCTCTGTCATGTTTGTGCTGAGTGTTGCAGGTATTATAAACTGCTCTTGTGTTTCACACTGCTGTGCGCATCCACTCAGCCGTCTTCCAGTAGTCGCTGAAGAGTCACCGTCGCTGTGCATCGTTGAGAGATAAATGACCTAAGTAAAGAGAACAGAAAGGAAACGTGTGAGTTGATGAGTGGAAAATGGTTGCTAATTCTACTGTGATGATGTATGATGTAAGCTATTCGAAATCATGGGCTATACTTGGAACCGACCGAGAAGTCGACTTCATCGAGGTTTGCGATTAATGGGCATGCGTGTTCTTGGGCTATTGTTCCTTACTCACCGCTTCAACTTCATATCTCTGCATTGCAAAGCCTAGTTCATCTGTTACTTGCTGTGGCGATTCAGTGGTTCTAAGCATTTCATAGTTTTGCTTCGAACATAATACATCGCATGCAAAGGGAACACACTGAGATAGGTTGGTCCTGCTAATGCTGCGCACAATCAGACTGCGATGGGTACCAATGGAGTAGGCAGGAGTGAGAGCTTACCAGTACAAGTAGGAAGAAGGCGTGCATTTCTGGGAGACAGTTACACCCACCGTAGCGGCAAACAATATTGAAGTCATTATATACCGATTTCGCGACGCACAAGGTTGCTTCAAGTCTACTTTTGCTACAATCGCTTAGTCTGGGCTGGCGCAGGCTTGTAGGTCAAGGGTATCAACACTGGTCATGCAGGATTTGTTTTCTTTATGGATGTATCAAAATTGCTTGCGTCAAAGCGCATGGTTACTACGTGTCTTGAAGTCGAAAAGCTCTGTGATTGTGGACTGAGAAACCCCAACACAATAATCTTTAACCTCACGTAGTCTCGTATGCTACTTTACAGGGCGTGATGGCTCAAGATCCGTGTGATTTGCTTTTTCTCGTCACGTAGGATTCCCACATACTTAAGCTCAGCTGTGGAATGGAATGCGAGGCAGCAAGAAGATGACAGTTTAACAGACAAGAATGACTTCTTCCGTAACCAAACGATGCATTCACATTCAATGCTCTCACTGAGTTGTTGTTTTGCTTTGATGCACACGCAGTCTGAAGCATACTGATGAAAGCTGTGTCTAGAGCTTGGTGCCTGCCCAGATTAGTGGAGTGGATGCTTTGTGAACTCAAATAACAGTTATTACCAAGAGTTGCATTGCGGCACTTAGACTGACACATCCTTGCAGTCATTCTTCCGTCGAGATGGGGAACCTCGTACATTTGCGCACCGAACAATGAACGCTGTGCCAAGCCTTGCTCGCGGAGCTCAGTTGCGCAGTGTTCAGGGCGTCAGCCGTGAACTACTAGGATCTACGTTCCACCACAGCTCAGGCTATCGCCATCTGATGAGTCCAAACCAGGACGAAACCGCGGTCGTGGTGTGCCAGTGTTGGGAGGAGTAACACCGAAATATTTCCATTTCGTATCTGGTCCTCGCAATCGGAATGACCGAGATCTCAATAGAGGTTGTGTGTCGCAACCCAACAACATAGCGGTTTCCCCAAATACAACTTTGTATGAACAATGGTTTTATAGGGTTAAGAAGCAATGCTTTACAAGCCCCGTCAGGCAGTCTGTTGGCTTATCGAGAAAGGTTATTAAAATAATGAGGTTAGTATTTCTACTGTCAAATGAACGGACTTATCGTACGCAATGCAGTAGCCATGCAGTCCGAATGTTTCCGTAGCTTCAATAGGCGAACGGTAATCAACGGTATTTTCTGGGAGTAGGGTGGAGAGTAGCTTCAAGTAAGAAAATTTGAGTGGCGGAGTGCATCATCCAGCCAATTTTTAAATATAGCTAGCGTGGGTTGGTGAGAGTCATACACCGGCAACGAAACCTTCAACAGGTTTAGTTACACGTTGAGATCTGCGAAGTGGTGGGTAGTCTGTTGTTTGCACCGTATCCTAAGTGGTTTGTTCCACCGTCGGCCGGACTCAGTCAGGTATTTTATCCATTTTCTCGTGTTTCTACACAACGTGAACATAATGATCTGAATGCCGCCTCAAGACGCGACCATTTACCTCTACGTCAGTCTAGGTAACATCACTTGTGACCAGAGTTGCGGACTGCCATGACTGTTCGTGGGGAAGTCGGATATACACAGGATCTCCCGGTTGGGAAACAACATCGTGATCTCTCGAAAGTAGCTGCATTGTTTTGTCTCGCTTCTATGTCGCTCGAATCTTATGAAATAATAGGTGTAATCTAGTACGAAGTGTTCTACCGAACATCAGTTCTGCAGGGGATTTACCCGTGGCTACTGTCGGAGTTATTCTGTAGGCAAAAGGTAATCGATCTAATCGCGTTTGTACGGTTCCCGAAAACTGCTTTAGCAGGCCTTCTTTTACCGTCTGTACCACCCTTTCGGCTAATCCATTTGACGCAGGATGATATGGGGCTGTATGCACGTGTTGAATGTCATTGCTCTGCATAAGGGTCTCAAACTCCTTGGATTCACCCAATAAGGATATCAACGGTTTGTGAGCAGTTTGGATCTCTAAATGACTGCCCAAATATACTGGTGAAATATTTTTGACACCAAAGATAACTGATAGGGCCTCTCGATCAAGTTGTGAGTAATTTTTTCAGCCGGTTGTAAGGCACGCGAAGCGAAAGCACTCACATGAATTGCATCATTCGGCATTTTATGACACAAAACTGCTCCAACTCCGTATGGAGAAGCATCACACTGAATAATCAGAGGCTTTTTCTATCATTGTGAACCTAAACTGGCGCTGATGCTAAACCGTTTTTAGCACGAATGAAAGCGGACTGATGCGCATCCTTCCACACCCACGGGGTGTTTTATGTAGCAGTGCGTTCAAATGAGCTAAAATGGTTGATGCCCCCAGTACAATACGACGATAATGTGATAACATTCCTAAGGATGCTCAGAGTCCATCAACATTCTTAGGCTGCGATGCCTGTATAATCGGGGACACTTTATCCTGCAAAACATGCAGACCTCTCTTATCAAGTTTGTAACCAAGATAAAAATAAGATTCAGACAAAAATCACATTTAGATTTCTTCCGTTTCAATCCACTCGATTCCGAACGTCCCAACACGGTCTGAAGTGTCTTCAAATGTTCAGCAACACCTTGGCCAGAAAGCAGGGTATAATCCAAATAAGCACAGGTGAAGGTTATAAATATATAATTAAATAAACGTTTTATTCCTCCACAGTGCGAGGCACAGACCAATTGGTTGGTCTCATCGACATGTACAACGAGATCGCATAATATAGTCACTTTTACGTATTTTGTACAGTGATTCCCATATGAGTTTTCGAAATGATTAGCAGTTTGGAAAAAGTGGAGAGATAAAGAAACTGGGAACAATAATAAATGTAGATTTCACGGGTTGTTCAAGTAAAGTAATACGGTCATCCATGGAACTGTCCGCAGGGGACTTGCTTCCACGCAGCGTATTCCCACGATGGGTTTCATCCGCACTTCCATGCTCCAATTGGCTCTGTGCCTGTGTGGAAAAATAGTAAATAGGACCATCAGAACTAGGTATCAAATGTCATTTTTAAGGCTGTTTTGTGCATACATTACAGGCGATGAAGCCTCAGCCTGTTCCGTCACGCAGATCAATCAAGTATGGCACTTTTTTGGTTAAAGCCAGCGAGTCAGTAGTAATATGATTTGCATGGGTATGCTTTTATATTTTGGAAGCTGTAATCCGTCACCACAAGAGATCAGCACAGTCATGACCAACAGTGAAACAAAGAAGAAGATAATGTATGAGGAATTATAAAACATAATAATGAATACAACCGCTTGCCGATAGGCCAATCACAATTTGATGGAAAATCTTGGCGAATGACGACGATGGTACAGAGACATCAGCTTGAAAGGCGTAGTGCATCTACGAACCAGTGTGTCAAAGGAGAAAACAGAATTGGTTAGACGGATTGATAGGAGTAAGATCGTTCTCAAATACATACTCAAGAATTCAACTATATATAGGTAACCTTATAATATTGAAGCGAATAGAGGAGATGGTGACTTTCATATGTATTCAGGACCTTTCTCATACAAATCATTTAGAGTCACCGTTTATCTTAGAGTTGACTAGATATTTGCAACCGTCAGATGTAAATCCTGCGTCTGAATTGCGGATAGGTAGTGTAGTTTCTATTACTCGATGGAAGTTTTGTTCCATCTTAACGCCTATTTTACGGAGCAATATTTTGAGCGGAGCTTTGTGCGAGACTTTGGTATTTGCACTGCGCTCTCGCTGCTTCTTAGTTCATAGCGCATACGAGTCTGAAACTCGAGTTGTGGCTGAGCAGTGAAGCTTAACCCGAATAGTAAGCGGTATACAAAACACAGATTAAGTTTAAGTCTGTACAGCCCTAGCGGCTCCAGATTTAGCACCTCGCAACGCTCACGGTATGGCATAGTATTAGGCATGCTTAAAATATCTTTGTGAATGATCTTTGAACGTTTTATAGTGCTATGATGTCAACCTTTTTTTAGATTACTATGCACTATCGTACAGTACTCAAGCTTCGGCCTAACACATATTTTAAAGGCTTGAAGGCTGGAATCCCACAAAATAAGAGTTCAACTTTTGTAGGCGATCAGTTTTCTGGCAGAAGCCTGTAAAATTATAACATGCTCTAAAAATTAAACGTGGCAGAATATTTTAGACCAAGGTGTCGGACTGCGCCACACACAGGAATAGGGGTATCGTTTAATGTAAGGATGTTCAGAGAAGGGCCACAGCCGTGGTACAATAGATTACTCTTCTCAGTGGCAAAGTGCAAGTTCCAGGAGTTACTCCAGTGCTCCAATGCGGACAAGTCAGACTGAATATAGGCTAAGTTAGGACTATATTGCCCAGGGGCGGAGCAATACACCATTTTAACATCATCAGCTGCAAGGAAAGGCTTCGCGTATGAGATTTCATCATGATGTCATCCACATTCCGCTAGAAGATGTTGGGGGAGGAGCTTACTCCGAAAGGATGACGGGTATACTGAAGTAACTGCAGATGTGTAGTTACGGTGGTTACTTCGCGTGAGTCCTCATCAAGTTCAACTTGAGAATATGCGTGACTAAGATCAACCTTAGACAATTTTTGACCACTGGGTAACGTCGCGTACAAAGGATACTTTCCACCTTGGTAGCTTGATTGACAGTTAACTTATGGTCTCCACAGATACGAACGGTAACGTCGGATTTGAGTACAATAACGATTGGGGTACCCCAATCCGAGTGTTGCACTGTCATGATTATGCCTTCGGATTGTAGCCGTTGTAGTTCTACTTCAACCTTTGCACGCATGGCGTACGGTAATTTTCGTCCTTTATAAAACTTGGTATTGGTGTTCTGCCATGGATTGATGGAAGCTTTGAAATGTTTCAGCTTTCCCAACTGATTATAGAACAGAGAAGAAAATTGGATCAAATGATCGTTTAGACTGCTGTCATTGATCATCACCTCATTATCTGCATGGTTTCTGGAAATATCGGATCAACCTTCTGCCCAAGAGAGTTGGTCTTTACCAAGGTATCACGATCAAAGGTAGAGTTAATTCACGCTCGCCGTGACTGACCTTTAGCATGCACATTCTCAAGAGCCTTATCGGCTCTCCCGTGTAGGTTTACAATTTGGAGTCACATGGTTGTAAGGGCGGCAGACTCCTAATTGAATCACTGTTTATATAGGTAACTGCAGCCCCTGTATCCAGTTCCAATTCGATCGGTTCATTCTCGATCATCAAACAAATCTTATATGGAGGGCAATGGTTGGGTGGTATGGTAGTCAAGTAGACGGAATTTAGATCGTGGTCTGGGTCTTCGAGAATGCTCTACTCCGGAAGCGGCCGCTAATTATGGCGCCTTAATTAAGTGAGAGTAATCTGTGGGGCAGGTTTCGATCTGCGCATGCGGGTTAAATGGCCTATTTGATGACCAAATTTTCTACAGATGCTTGCTTGTAGCAACACTCAGAAACACGAGCAAGTTGCATCCCACAAAGATAACACATGAACTGTTTTCGAGGTTCATCTGGAGTACGTGGTTTAGCGTGAACACCATCGACGACTGGATGGGCAGTGAATTCACGTAGCTGGTGCGAGCTATTCTCTGCCGAATGATTAGACAAGCATTCTCCCACGTGGTATCTGACTCGTTCAGAGATAACAATTTTTCCCGTGCGCTTTCGTCCAGAATCCCCGCAATTAAGCACTGTATTTTCATTTCTTCTTCGAATTTGTCGAGCGGAATTTTATTGTATTTACACTCGGGAGTTAACTTTTGGATAGGTGCAATGAAGTCGTGGACGCTCTCGTTCGGTTTCTGTAAATGCTTTGAAAAACAGGATCTCGCAGTGTAAACATACTGTTTCAATCCCTACGTTGGGGTATATTTATTCAAGGCTGATGTAATAGTGTCGCAATTTTCTACAAGTTGTGCATCACAATGTCACTGACCTTCATCTCCAAGCACTTGTCTGAATATTCATAAAAGCATAGGATTCGAAACAGGCAGTAGTTCCATGCAATTAATAAATGATTTCTTCCACTTCATCCAGTTGGATAAAGTCGGTTTGTCCTCAACGTAAGACCAAAAGTTGGCAGGGGGATTAATGAAAGGGTTCATCTGGATCTCATCTCCGTCAGCAGTAATACGCAGTAAAGAATTCGAGCAAAGCTCGCACCCCAGACCGCAGATAGGCAAGAACAAGGCACAGTAAGAAACAAAGTGTATCGGACGAAGCAGTGCGACCTGACTCCCGTGACACACGAGTTAAAGCACGAATGAGGATCTATTGTTTGGTCAGCGTGAAGCAAACCAATAAGAATGCGGTGTGGCTGAACTAACTAATGGATATCAGTGACAGATATAACACTGGTGACTTCAATGTGCACGATCTGGAGGTATCGTCATCTCCCAATGGACAATTTAAACTGGACTTGCATGAACTTATCGCTAATATTCCCTTGTACAAGCATGTCACTACGTCCACTAGATTCAAAACAGCAGAAACAAACCGTCCATATTGGACCTTGTACTCACGAATGTAGAGCTCATGCTTGACAATTTATTTACGGAGAGTCCATTAATTCGCAGCGATCATGCAGTAATAACGTTTAACTATGTTTGTCGTGTGGAGTACCCATCTGAACACTCGGAACTAAGACTTAAAATCACACGCTACCACAACTTGGAAGAACTCGTCGAGGTATCCGTTGGCGAATTCTTGCACAACTGTCACCTTGATAACGTTTGAACAGAGTTCGTTGAAAGACTCAGTGACATCGTCAACCGAGCATCAGATAGCAATATCCTTCGTTCCACAGAAATGCCGTTAATCCCAAGGAGAAGGATTCGAAAATGCATGGCGGTAAACGATGCAGCATGTCGTGCCTACATGGTTAACCCAAATTCAGAGACTTGGGACAATTTCCTGACTCATCGCAACCATTGAACTACACTGATACGGGAGGACGAAGTACTGTGCCAGCCATGCTTAGAAAAATAGTTTCTGGCCATCAACAAACTACTATATGCATATCTCAACTATCTTCGGAAAGCAAAGCATCGCGTCTCTCACATTTTTACAACAAGCGGTAGAGTACAAAACGCTGAAGAAGCAGCCAATGCTCTGCGGCTACAATACACCCCAGTTTTCAAACTCGCAGCCTCTACCTCTCCTATAATGCAAAACACCTTAGGATCTCCAGGCTTTACCCATGTAATTTTCAGCCCAGCATTCATGCTAAGGAAGTTACTCACACTGCGCAGTCGTGACTCTCTCAGGGCAGACAACGTCCGCCCGAAAGCACTGAATGCTGCGGGCACAAAGCTAGCTAAGATATTGGCACAACTCTACCAAAGATGCTTCGATGAACAACAAGTCTCTACCATGTAGAAGCGTGGCATTATAACCCCATTTTTATAGGCTGTAACCGTTAAGATACTGCAAAGTATCGCCCAGTGATTCACCTTACTGTACTCGCGAAGGCAATGAAAGCGGTCTTTGCTGAAGCTTTAATGGACTACTTGGAAAATGCAACATCTTGATATCGGAGCAGCATGGCTTCCGCTAACACCGGTCATGCACCACTAACCTACGGATTGCACGAGGTAGTTGGACGGAAGTGCCCGATGGTGGGGTCGGAGTTGACGTCATATATCTAGACCTTTCCAAAGTGTTCGATAACCTGGATCAACGCATCTTTCTTCACAGGCTACAGAGTTACGGAATCGGAGATCTTGTTCTTAGTTACATTGAAACATTCCTCACCAACGGAGGCTTCACCTGTGTGTTATGGGATAACTCGCTAGCCCGACTGAAGTGGAATGTGGTGTCCCACAGGGCTCGGGGATTGAAGCGCGCCTGTTTCCTGTGTTTATCAACAACTTAGTAAGAGTTTGTGGTGCGTTTTTGCGATGATATTTGACGGGCCCGTAACAGAAAGCTAGGCCTAAGGCTTCAGAATTGAGCGTTGATTGTGGCGCAGAAAGCTCTGTTTAACTTGTGCGATTGTGCGTGGAATGCATCAACTGGCATAAAAAATTAAATCCTAGATGTCTTCAGCTTAACCTCAGCGAGATAAAGTAACTTCATAATACAATTGATTTCCTCTGGTTCTGCACTGAGTGCACGCCTATCCTACTCCTCAGATGTATAACTGTGTTGGCACAGAAGTGCGACATATTACTAAAGATTGTAGCGCAAGCAACCGCCGTGAGAGCTGTCCAACAGGAACAAGACAAATCAGTGCCTCGAATTGGATGCTTAACATCAAACTCCACTAGAAAATATTACAAGCAGACCAAACATAAGAGCAACGATATAGAATTAGCTATCCCGATATTGGAGTTTCTCATAAAGATGCATTCGCCACACACTCTTCGTCAGAGCCACATGCCACATCGAATACTGTTATAGGACCGAGAACATACGCGTCCGCTGTTGCAGCGCTCATCGTAACCCCGCCCGCTACTAGGCTACAGGAAACAATGGGACACCCTGTGTCAACTACTAGGTGTTCAACTTAAGCCAGCCACTGTGGTACGCCTCGTCGGTCACCCAAACTCCGGACACTACGGTGAACCGCGTTTACTCCAGCTAACACTTCAGTCAGGTAAAGAAGCAGAGGCAGTTCTCTTGTCAGCCACTCCGTACCAGCCTCCGTACCACCAATTTGACACAAAGATTACGGCTATCACTTAATTACAAAGTGTGTGGTTCCCGAGTGAGGAAAATAACACTGTAACCTAAACTGATGATATAAGATGTAATGGGAATTTGCCACAGAATGCGCATAATTTTGCCATCCGAATTATTTATGAAAGCCATAGACACTGGGCAGTTCACATATACAACCCCATCACCATGCAGCTCAGAACGTGAAAGTGTCAAAACACGCCGAAAGCTGAAGGAGGACGGGGTGGTCATCCCCTTGCTAGCACTGAGTACTAAACACAACAAAAACCTGGAATGGCACTAGCGCCTGCGTCAGCGGTCCCACGAAATGACGACCGGGAGCCGGCCCCACAACGGTTGCTTAGACGCTCACCGGAAATCAGCATTAACAAGCACACTTGTACCCTCTGATATCCACTCCTGCTTGTACGGCAATGCACAAGCAAGCTAACCGAACTTCGTATTCTCCAAGTCTCCACGCCTCGGGACATGGTTGTGGTCACCGCAACATGACTGAACATGGAGATCATCGATGCTGAGATTGGTCTACCCGGAATGAGTTCTCTACCAAACGATCGACTTAGCAGAGGTGGCGGAGTGCTCCTGTATTGCCGATCCAACCTGCATGTTGATATAATCGACGATCCAGCAACGCAAATCGTCGATTCTCTTTGGTGTCGTATGCACCTAAGATGTGGTGATGTGTGTTTACTACCAATAGTTTACCTCCCTATAATGTCCACCTTGGAAATGGATCACCACGTGGCTTGTGCGATGAAGCGAGTGATGGCGCGCTCACACCGTCACCTCCCTCTGGTGGGGGACTTCAATCATGACGTAGTCGAAGGTCCAGCATCGCTCAGCGAACAATTCAAGAAAGACATGCAAGAGTTACTCACCGATGTACCTCTGTACAACATGTCATATCTCCCACACGATTCTGAACAGGTGACATACCCTCTGATTTGCACTTTGTGCACACCAAATGGTCGATACGGTGATCATAGATGAACCCCTTGGCCGTACTGATCACGCGATGTTGCTTTTGCATTATATCAGCTACGCGGAGTACGTCAGTGTGAACAACGAGGGAACTTACGTCGTCAACCTTAATGCTATACTGTCCGACCTCGTTCAATTTACCGACGGGTCCTTCCTAGCCGAGCAGCCTCGCTAAGTTGCCTGGATGGTTTTGCCACTCATTTCACTTGGCTAGTGACAAATGCATCAGAATGCATGGTCATACGCCCAAAGCAAATAAATTCCATCCTGAGGAGCCCCACTAGAAAAGCATGGTATCAGGGGATTCAGCTTGGCGCGCTTACAAAGCCTTTCCCACTAATCAGACCTGGGATGCCTAAACAACTCCAAGGAACCAGTGTCAAGTTGCTCCGCAAAGACAAACTCCAGCACCAAAAGGACTTAGGGGTGAAATTCAGTACAAATCTCAACTTAATGTAAAGGCACGTCAACAAGCTACGCAGAGTGCATTGCGGAATCCCGCTTTTACGTCCGACAACTGGTCTCGTGCAAACTACACAAAAGGCGGCCAACGCGCCTCGCCAACACTGTACCCACAAATTCCAGAGCGAATCAGCAGCTCACGCGATATCGACACAGCTTCCACTGCCACCAGGGTTGAAGCACCTGTTGTCCAAATCAGCCAATGTGATAAAGAGACTGTCGTCAATGCACGTGAACAGTGCTTCTGGCGCAGACGTCATAAGACCGAAGACCATGAGGATAGCCGCAATGAACATTGCCGAACCATTGGCGTTTCTGTCAACGTTGTCACGATGGAATGCGGGTTCCCACAACGTGGAAACATGGTCTAGTCACTTTCTTTTACAAAGGCGATAATCGTGCTGAGCCCACAAACTACCATCCAATCACTCTCCTCCCAGTGTTAGTCAAACTAATAGAAGATATATTCACAGAGACGCTCATGGGATACCTTGAGGGCAACAACATCAGTGTCACGGCAGCACAGATTTCGCCGAAATCGGTCCTGAATCACAGACTTGGTTCTAGCCCAAGCAAACTGGACAGAATTATTCGATGCCAGCTTAGGAGTCAGTGTCGTTTACCACGATTTCTTCAAAGCGTTTAATCGCCTGGACCACTGCATTATACTTCACAAACTTCGTAGCTACGGAATCGATGACCTTTTGCTGGGTTAGGTAGGCAACTTCCTCACTATTCGTCAGCTGAATGTGGGAATTCTCAGATCCATTTCCGAACCAATTGGCGTCCAGTGCCTCAAGGATCGGTATTGAGGCCAGATTTATTTCTAGTAATTATTCACGATCCTGCTAGTATACTGGGTTCGACCATCGATGCGTTCACAGCTTAGCTCATGTCTGGTAGGAGCACCGAGTGAGCGATGAGCGTGTTCGGCGCCGCGTATTTCGTGCCGGAAAAGTGAGTGAACCGCTTAGCCCCAATATATCACGCACCAGGCTCCGATGGCTGAGCCACGTGTTGCGCGTGTCAGCCCACTAACTCCCGCGACTTGCGCTGTTTGCGCGACTGGGGACGGGATGGAAGATGAGGATGGGAGGGCAAGCGATGAATTGGTCGAGAGGAATGAAAACCCTCATTTCGAGATTCGTGTCGATTGGTGCATCATGACAAAGAGGCTAGGGTCCCAAAGAAGTTGAATACGTTTGGTTGGACACAGTTATTAAAATGGCTAGGAGCCGGCCCCAATGAATTTTGTGTTGTGAGTTGCTTTGTCTATCTCCTTTTTTGGATTCCTCTTCCACTCACAATCTCAGCAAATTAGTAATATGTTATTTTGCATTATATTGCTTGCCTTTTTAAATTTTTTTGTTGGTTTTTTTGTATTTGATCTTTTTGTGTTGCAGCAGGTTAGCCGAGGCGTGTTTCTCACCCTCAGCTATCGTGTGTTTCGAACACCCTGCCTTGCATCTCCAATTTCTGACATCTAGATGTGCGGCGTGACGCAACGGCATTTCTTGATTTCGACGCGATTCTTCAGTATCTCTCTTCCTTTCTACCTGCGAGAAGACCATGAATGTCTCAGTCGCTTCATTGTTGTGAATTTTTAATTTACTTTCTAAATATGGTAGGCAGCGTCCGGTTTCGCATTTACCTGTCACAGTGGCCTTCATAGGACAGCCACAGGACGCCTGCCCCTACAGAAGAACCATGGGTGACTTGCGCTGCAGCACCCACAGCTACATCTACACACCCTATACCCAGTGTAAACCCGAAGGAATAAGACCGGGAGGCATGTGGATAGGAGCCATGTTTCATCAACGGAGCCGGCCCACACTCCTTCACAGGCAAACACAAGCACGCTGTATTTGGCAATCAATCGCACACAAGACGGTGGCCGAACTGTGGTCCGCTCCACACTGAGTGCATGGAACCACTCATCGAATTTAACACGGCCACAAGAATCGTGTATCCCGTCCCCTCCAGCAGCGACCAACTGTCTCCTGTAGCCAGTATGGACGAGGTAGTGGGTAATAGCAGGTAGGCATCATGTCAACATACACATCAAGTGCAGCCAAACCGGGGATATCAGGCAACAGCCAATCACTTGCAATAACATGAACAAATAAAACAAACCACTTAAAGCATACCGCCATGCCAACATAACTCTTCGCTAAATTACCATATGAAGTAAGTTGGTTAGCAACGAGTCCGCAATAATTACAGAATGTCCAGTGGTTACGCAAAAATTACTAAATGCTATAATGTTAACGGAGATAACCAGAATTAGCGTATGCAACGTGGCCGGTTAATAGAGAATAATTTAGCTAGGCAGAACAAACCATATATATATATATATATATATATATATATATATATATCGCATCATTCATTAAAATAGACACAGCCATTCAAACTCATAAAAAGTTTACTGGGAATTATTATATGTACAGTGATGTCAAAAAGTAATGGAATATCAAATGAGAACCTTTTTGTCCTTTTCACATCTCCTTTTTCGTTTTTCCTTTTTCAAGGAATTAGCGCTTTTGAAACCCGGAGGTCAAGCATTTTTGCGCGCAGTATTTCCACTGCAACTGGTTTCGAGTATGGTTAGCCCTCGGGCTTCTTCGTCTTTCGATACCCAACCGGCAAGGCCTACTGGACCAACAATTGCTAGATAGAACCTCAACGATTTTATGCTTTGTCGCCGGGTGATCGGCTGGCCCCCACGCGGCGTCTTCCATTGCAGCTCTGCACACACACAACAGGGCGCGGCGTGCAATCACTCGCCAGACATGCGTAGGACGTGGCCAAGCCATCTCAATTGGCGCAATAGAACAAGCTCATAGAGGGGGGAGATCTACTTTGCCAAAGACGCGTTGTCTGTACCTAATACCGAACGGCATAGTTGTCTTAGAGTCGGGCGTTTGCTCAAATACAGACACTGCTGAGCCTATCGACAGCACTGTAAGCTTTGGTCTGTGCTTCACGCATCCATAGTTCAAAGTAATGCTTTGGGATTGAATTTGAATACCGCTGCTTCCAAGTTACTGGGCGGTCACACGGAGGATTCATCAGTATTTTTATCCCGGTCGTTTTGTCACTATGTTTTTGTTCCGGCTGTTACTGTGACTTCTCATCGTCGGTGACCTGTGTTTCCGTCACAAGGTTTGCCCCTTGGTATTGGCTGAATATACAACTCCACTACGTACCTTAAGCTATGACTACTTCGAATCAACTTCTCATCTGCCACAAGTTCCCGCATATCATTTTTCTCAACCTATGGGAGCATCGAATGTGTTGCATTGAGGTTCCCACAGTTTTTGTTGCTTGACAGACTCTCTGGTGACACAATCTACCGTCCGTTGGTCCTGAGGCGCCTCCGTTGTTGGGTAACTTTTTGTACGCCACCTACCTCCACGTGTGCTTCTGTGGAATCGTCGCCAGGCTTTGTCTCTGTGGTTTGATGATTGGAAACTAACTGCTTGGATGGCTGCTGCACTTTTTCACGCTATTTTTCTTCGAAGGACTCCCCAAATCCTGCCACACTGATTGTAGGCTGGCTAAACTGGGGTACGGTCGAGGCAACAGTGGTATTCAGCAGCGCGTGCTTCCTTTTGACGAGCACGCCACTTTCTCAATGCACTTCTGATAGCATTTCTAGTCTGCTTTTTACCTCTTTATTTCACTCCTTAGAGAGTTGTTTTCCTTGTATCGAGTGTAATAGAATAGGTCCCGTCTATGGAAGCTGCACTTCCTAGTCGTTTCATTATTACCGGCCATGTTATTACAATGGATGCTGTCTTTGCGCTGCGCTGCATCTGCTTTGTTGAAAGTCACAAATTGTTGTCTGTCTCAACTTTGATCTTCAATAAGTGCATTCTTATCGAAGACCTGCTTCAGTCGATAGCTTACCTAGAGTACCGTTGATAACATACCAGGTTTAACATTGTCAACATTGGGCCATTTTTGATGGTTGTCTGCCCGTGGCCGAAAGGACAAGGCGTCTACCTTCCGACCCGGAGGTCGATGGTTCGAGGCTGCGTAGGGGACCCGGCGACCTTCGCAGTATCCTGAGCGCACACACTACGTCTGTACTGCATGGCAACGAAGCGTCGTTACAGCGTATTGCGGTTTAGCTATTGACAACTACGAAGCTCTTTCGAGATATCATAAACGCGAATCCCACAAAGACTAGAGTTTCGCGACTTTCAATCCAGTGAAATACTTTCAACCCAACTAGTATCTGGTCACTGGATCACACTGAGGTTTCTGCTGCCATTATAAATAGCAGTACATACATACTTCGTACTGGTGTCTCTCTTACCACACACCCTTGAAACAGCAGAAGCAGCGCTAGTGTTAAGAAATGAGAGTAAGTGAGAATGGGTCTTAAATACATGCAGCAAACACCGAGTGGTCACAGTCATTCGGCTATAATGTGGCATTGGTGACACAGTTTCCCAGTAGCCTTCATTTCACCAGAAATCCAGTACCATGCGCACAATAAACAGGTAATCTGACTGGGAGAGTCATCATCATTCATACAGGTTAACTGAGGGTGAGAAACCTCAGCCAATGTGCCGCAATACAAGAAAGATAAGATGCTGAAAAGTAGAATGCAAATATTTCAAGGCAAGCACTATATTGTTACATAACATATTATGCACTTCGTATGAGATCGTAATTAGAGTGGGAATTTAGAAGGAAGGGGGATGGAAAAAGAAACTCACAACACAAACGCCATTGAGATCGGCTCTTCGCCATAGTAGTAAGCGTATCCAACCAAACGTGTTCATGATCCTTGGGTCCCCAGCCAGGCAGTCGGAATGCATCAACCGAGGACAAATTAGAAGCAGGGATTTTTCTTCCTCCCGACCTAGTCTTCGCTTGGTCTCCCATCCTCTTCTTCCATCCATAACTCCGGCGCGCAAACTATGCACGTCGCGGGAGTCAGTGGGCTGGCATGCGTTACCCGTGGCCCAGTCATCGCAGCCTGGTGCGTGATACTATTAGATCTTCAAGTTTTCTCGCTATTCCGAATTAAACACCCAAAAATTTCTCCGCAAACATTCTAGTCCTGCCGAAGAGAAAACAAAAGTCTAACGACCTTGACAAGGAAAAATGTGTTAACCAGGACGCTGCCAAACGTAGACAAACAAGCCGCCAAAACACTGTGCAACTACGCCAGACCTACGCCAAATGTATATGGGCTCAGTGATCTTCGGCTTCTAGAAAACGAAGGTCAACTGATAAAATTAGCAGCCTCCCTGCCAAAACTCCGTATGCTGGTGATCACGTGAAAAATGGTGGGTTACGGAATCTTCGAAATAAATGCACGATCGAAGGTGATCGATTAATTGCTAAAATAATGGGTTTCCCTTTATGTTTTTACCTTTTCCCGGATACCTCCTCTCCTGAAACGGCTACCGCGGTGTATGATGCTAGCCTGGGATTGACTTGAAACCTACTGGAAGGGTTCTACACCTATCGGTCCATCGCCTTGGCTGTAGTGCTCTGGATTCAAGTTCCGTGCTCTGCGGTCTGGTATCATTCGTCTGATGACAGGGTTCTTCGACGGGCTGTTTAACCAAGTTGAAGCTGTCCGTCAACAGGTCAAATGGAAGCTCGGCGGATTCTGTTGCTTGTGGCTGACACAGTGTTGATCGCAGTTGGTTTGCATGGCGTACCCATATGTGCGTTCCAACCAGCACGTCGTAAATGACGTTCCCGCGCTTGCCCTGGATCGATCCTGACGTCCATTGTGCGTGCCCTTCCCGGTAATTACGTGCAAGTACTGGGTGACCCGGTGTAAAGGAACGTCTCTTAGCACCATACCGCCGATTAAACTCACGTTCCATCTTGAGGTTCCTTTCACCAGCTGTGTACTCTGAGGACGGCCGAACCGCATCAAATGTTATGCGAAGCCTTCTCTTCATCATTACCTCAACTGGTGATATTCCACCCGGAGCTTGTGGATTTTGTGTAGATCGGTACAGAAAGAGGAAGCGGTCAATCACCTCATCTATGTCACCCTCTCTCCTTGATTTGAGGAGAGCGCGTTTGAATGCGTCCACAAACCTCTCCGCTTAACCGTTCGATTGTGGGTGGAATGGTGAAGACCGCACGTGTTTGATGGCCGCAGCGTTTGCAGAACTCCGTGAAGGTGGCCGTAGTAAACTGTGCTCTATTGTCCGTCACCAATGTTTCAGGGCAGTCGAACCTGCTGAAGATTTGTCGCAACCTCGAGACTGTTGCGCTGGTTTTCGGGCTGCTCATGTGGGACACTTCGGGCCACTTGCTGTAAGCCCCGACCACTATGAGATAGTCTTAGCAACTGATTGGACCTGCAAAGTCAACATGAATACGGCTCCAAGGTTTAGTTGGTTTAGGTCAAGAGTGGAGTTCAGTCTTCGTCGGTGCCCTAACAGCGGTAGCGCAGTTGCCACTACTTCTAGCTAGCTGTTCCACTTGTCTGTCCATAAACGGCCAATACACATAACTCCGGCCATCGCTTTCATTCGGTTGAGCCCTGGATGTCCTGCATGGAACTGCCGCAGCACACCTATTTTAAACGCTAGCGGGATGACTATTCTCTAAGAATATGACGCAATCGTTTACACTGGAGAGCTAATGTCTTCGCTGATAGAACTGCTGCATTTCGGCAGATGAACACGAACGTGCCAGCTGGTTCTGTGGAAGTGTGTACCTTTCTTCAGGATTGGGTCTCAAAATGTTTCGAACCGCACAGCATCGGCCGTAACTGGCAGACCATGTAATGCCTCGCTCACCAGGAAGTTGACATCAGGTTCCATCTCAACTGAGGCAATGATGGTGTCCTCGTGTTCTTGCTGCTAGGAATCAATGACGCGTGACAACGCGTCTGCCTGGTCCATCGAATCCGTTGACTGATAACGGATTTCAAAATCATAGCCCAGCAAGCTGAGTGCCCATTGTTGGAGTCGATCGATTGTATAGGCAGGAATTCCCTTCTTCGAGCTGAAAATGGCCAGCAGCGGCTTGTGATCCGTCAAGAGTTTGAATTCGTGACTATACAGCAGCTTGTGAAATTTCTTCACAGCAAACACTATGGCCAATGCATCCTTCTCGATCTGACTGTAGTTTCGTTCGGCTTTCCTCAGCATCCTGGCGGCATGTGCGATCGCCTTCTGTGATCAATCTTAGAACGTATGGGAAACTACGGCACCGATCCCTAGGCTCGAAGCGTCTGTGGCGAGTACAATTTGTCTGGACGGATCAAAGTGAGTCGTGATTAGGTCTAAAGCCAACAATGACCTGACTCGCTTGAACGCATTCTGGCATGCTGGCGTCCAATTCCAGATTTGGCCCTTGATCAGCAACTGATTCAACGGTGCACGCAGGCGACGCAGTTCGGGCAGAAAAGCGCTGTAATGACTGATTCAGCCACAGAATGAACGCAGAGATTTCAAGTCACTAGACAGGGGCATCTTTTGAATAGCTCGGATAATTTCTGGATCGGGGCAACGACCGCCTTTTGAGAAAATGAAGCCAAGAAACTGGATGGTTGGTGTAAAAAAGATACACTTGTCTTCACGGATACGGAAACCATATGACTGGATGCGTACAAGCATTTCAGCGAGCCGCTCAAATAGTTCTTCTGTCGTCCGACTCATTAAAATGGCATCATCCAGGTACGCCGCGAATCCAGAAACTCCCGCGAGCATGGTGTCCATCAGGTGCTGGAAGATGGCTGGTGTTGTTTTCACTCCAAATGGGAGGCGGTTGTAATGGTACAAGCTACGATGAGTGTTGATGGTCAGCAATTCTCTCGAGCTTTCATCAACCTCGACCTGGAGGTTGGAATCGGGCAAGTCGAGCTTGGCGAAACACTTCCTATCATTCAGCTTCGCAAACATATTCTCTGGTATCGGAAGGGGATATGGATGATCGTCCAGTGCGGCATTCAGGGCAGTCGAAAATTCGGCGCAGACACGTACTCTACCGTTTGACTTTCCCACAGCAACCATCGGCACAGCCCATGAAGAGTAGTTCACTGGTGTGACGACACCGGCTTGCTCCCGTCGGTCGAGCTATTGATCAACTGCTGTCATGGTTGCATACGGTACCGGACTTTTCGCTCAGAAGACTGGCTTGGTTCTTCGCGAAGGCACAACTTTGCTTTGAACTTTGTACATTGACCGAGACCATCTTCAAACAAGGCGGCAAACTGCTGTTTTACCTTTCTTGTCATATCTGCTATTGACCTTGATGCATAGACGGTCGGTTTGGACTCTAGTGCAAATCTGACTCATTGGAACATCTAACAGTTGTAATTGTTCCATCCAGTCAAGCTCAAGGAGGTTCAAGTTTGGTCGATCGGACAACTAGCAGTTTCCTGCATGTTCCACTCCGTTGAAGGCAATTTTGCAAGTCACTTCTCCGACCAGCTTCAGTACTCCACCGGATGCGTTGTGGGCGACTTTTTGGAATCAACCGTTTTTAGCCTCTCTATGTGTTTCCAAGGTTTTTGGAAATAATCGTTATATCTGATGCTGTGTCGAACTGCAGCCGGGTTGGGATTCCGTTGACGAGCACAGTGATAAATCGACTGCGTCTTATAGGATCGCTGTGAAAATGAGCAATCATCGATAGTGATCCTGCGTCTGGCTTCCTCGAGTTCTTCTTTCGGTAGGACTGCTTCACGTTTCTTGGCCGGCACTGATGACAAAAGTCTTCCTAGTGGCCGCGTTTATAGCACTTATCACAAATGTGACGCTTGAATGGACAGTGTCGTGCGAAATGCCATTCACCACATGACCAACAAGGTGCAGGCGGCTTGTTCGGCGTTCTGTTGAACGGTTTGTTAGAGCCAGCCTTTCTTGCTTTTTGCACAGCATGAACAGTATCGGCAATGGTGGGACGACTCTGCTCAATCATAGCCGTGTCGTGTTTCAAGGTAATCAACCGTTTGCATTCGTCTACAAGAGACTTCAATGTCAAATCTTGATCCAACTTAGCAAGGAGCCGAGTGCGGATTTCCGTGTCGCGTGGAGACTGTAAAGACACTGACAAATATGAGACACTTAAACTGGTCATCCGTCAAACAGCGTAACCTGAAACGTTCACATTCACGGTTAACCATGTCTGCTAGTGCCCCATAATCGTCCATATCACGTCTATAACACGCTCAACATTGGTAGCGAATGCTAAGCAAAGAGGTTGACTCACCAAAAATTTCTTTGAGTGTTGCAACTGCTTCGTTGCAAGTGATGTCCTTCGGCTCTTTGGGCAGGATGTGGTCAACGAATCTTGTACGTCCATTAGTACCGAGCTTGCGGAGCAAAAGACGCACATTCCATGAATCATCTTGACGGCTGAAATCCATCTGGAACATATCCTCCTAGCGTTTGTACCAGGCCTCGAAAGTGCATTCGGAATCAGCATCATAATGAAATTCGGTGATTGAATTCGTAAGAAGATCAAGTGAAACAGCCTGCGTGTCCCGTGTAACTGCTCCGTTTGACTGTACGTTCAAGCATTGCGTCAAACTTTCAATCGGTTTCATTTGTGCTTTTGTCTGGGATTGTTGATGAAGAAGCAGCTTTTGAAAATGTTCAGCGGAAAAGTTTGTACTATTTTCATGCTTGTCCGTCGCCATTGTTAGATCTTCACGTTTGCTAGCTATTCCAAATTAAACACCAAAAAATTTCTCCGCCAAAATCCTAGCCCAGCCGAAGGAAAATCCAAAGTCCAACGACCTTGAACACGAAAAACGTGTTAACAAGAACGCTGCCAAACGTAGCTAAAAACGCCGCCAAAACGCTGTACAACTACGCCAGACATGCGCCAAATATATAAGAGGCTCAATGACCTTCGGCTTCTAGCAAACGAAGGTCAACTGGTAAAATTAGCAGCCTCCCTGCCAAAACTCCGTATGCTGGCGATCACGTGAAGAAATGGAAAGTTCCGAAATCTTCCAAATCAATGCACGATAGAAGGTGCTCAATTAAGTGCTAAAATAATGAGTTTTCCTTTATGTTTTTACCGTTTCGCGGATGGATACAATAGCGCTGAGCCGTTCCGTCACAAATTCCTGTACCACACACACTACGCCGAACAGTAGACATCTGCAGTACGCTAGTACGCAGTAACAACGCTCCGCGGCCTCACAATCAACAGTCGCACATGGGCTAAGGCAAGGGTCTTCCGGTCCCTTAGGCACGCTTTAATACTGAATACTATATTATAGAGCAAGTGGAAATGAATTCTGTACAGCTCTTTCGATATATAGTGAATACTGTTATCTTTCTCATGTGCAATTGTTCTCTGAATCGGATAGTGGTAAATATAAATCTAACCACTTTTTGTACTGCTCCACAGATGTTGCCGCCATCACATGTTCAAGCAAACTTCCAAATATTTACCACTCTCCGTTCGAAGCACAGTGGGTGGGGAACTCGCTTCACATCCGGCACGACAAGTTTGTATCTGGGTGCACGTGTGCTGCATGGCCCTCGTATGTGCAGCTTTGGCCTCAGCATGGGGAAGTCACCGAGATGTAGAATACGGTATGTCATAATGAGGTCGACTCGCAACCGACGGTAGGACAACCTGTAGAGTCCTAGTTTCTCGCATCGGTTTTCATACCCCCAAGACACGTAAACTCGAGATGAGCCTGGTAGCAACGTGTTGGACCCGTTCCATCTTTTGTGCCTCGTCTCGGGTAATCGGAAAGTAGGCGGGCGAACCGTACTCTAGCATTGGTCTAATGATGGAAAAGAAGAGACGAGGGGCAACCTCTTCATACCATGTCTCAAAGCTACGTTTGAGCGCCCAAAGCATGCGCAGTCGGTTTCAATATACCCTGTTCGTGTTGTTCATGGACTTCAAATCATAGCGCGAGAGTACACCTAGGTCCTCCACGGAGGGTGTGGGATACCGGTTGGCTGTCATGGGTGTAGGTTCGGACATCAGCACCCATCATCTTCATCGGCACTCATAAATACAAACTTGGCTGGGTTGACCGGGATATGAACTGTTGCCGACCATGTGGATGGGCGGTTGAGGTCTTGCTGAAGTGGGCCACAGTCATCGGGAGCGTCAATTTCTCTCCAAATCTTCATGTCGTCCGCAAACAAGGCACACGGCGAGCGGAGAAGCTGAGGTAGATTGTTGATGTGGATCAGGAACAGAGTGGGCCCCAGCACCGTGCCTTGAGGCACGCCACTTGTAGGGAGATACCAGTCAGTTAGATGGTCATCGACCTGTACCCTTTACTTTTGTTCAACTAGAAACTCGCGGATCCACCGGTGCAATGAGCCACCGACACCACACATTCAGAATTTGTGAAGAAAACCTCATGGCTGACCTTATCGAACTCTTTACTAAAATCAATGAATATCACGTCGACAGACTTCTCCTTGCTTAGTGCGTTCAACCACTCATGCCTCGTCACAAGCAAATTCGTAATGCATGAGCGGTCTTGCATAAAACCGTGCTGTGCGGGCGTCAGAACCTCTTTTGACTGTAACAACCGTAGTAATCCTTTTTTCGATTTTCTCAGTTACCTTTGAACCCGCTACGTCACATTACAAGGCAGGCTTGCGATCCTTAAGTCTACGGAAGGGTGTGGTGGACACGCAGCTTATGCCTATAATGTCTCTGACCGCATCCTGTTACACGCGTGGGTTTCAGGAGGTGGCCCAACCAACAGCGCCCACGCTATTGGTAGTTAGTTTCATTCTAATCTGCCACGTCGATAGTTGCCTTTGGCACATCTTACGCCATCTATCATCAGGAAGCGAGTTCAGCTGTTTTTTCTGCAAGCAGTGGGTAAGCACCCATAGTAAGTGTCATCGCAACTTATTCCACCTGTGTTCGTGTAGCCGCCTGATTTGGCCACTGTCACCCAGTGAGCACTTCATTTTTCATTGTTTTAGCACGCTGTTATCACCTTACATGAACAGCGCTCTGTGCAAACCTTACTTAGAGGCACGTGTAACTACCGTACAGGGTAACCCCCCATAATATAATTCCGCTAACACGAATTGTAAAGACGATGGAATTTCCCTTCCGAAAGTGGAGATGTCTCATCCCATTGACATGACTCACTAGTGCGTGCCACACTGGCAGCAAACTGCCAATTCGGGTGCGCTGACAAGTGAGGTTCACTAGACATTTGTAACACCCAAAAGATAATTACTTTCTTTTCTCTACCTTTTTCTTCCTTCTTTTAATCTCCGCTACATTACGGCCATGTTGACCGACCTACATCCGCCTTGACACTTGCCTGCTCTGCACATTGTCGCACTAATGTCTGCCCCCGTCTCGCTTCATCCATCCGCGTCTTTTTGTAGCCCATCTAATATAGTCCGTTGTGTCCGACTTCAATTGTCTTCTGATATCCGTGCTTGATTTCACGCACCGTCTCGGACTAGTATCTACTAGTCCTACACATCTCTTCTAGCGAGATGCAAGGGTTTTTCTCTGCACTCATCTTCTTGATATCTACCCCTTTCTTTCATCACCCCTTGAGCAGCGTGTCGGATGCGCACACTGTGTACCTACCTATTCATTAAGTGTCTAGCGGTCGATGAACAGCGCGGGCCTCCGTCACACGTAGCTGCCATTAAGCGAACGCATCACCGATTACGTGTGCACGGTACCTATCATGCCAGTCTACATGATGCCGCTGTATGTAAACACCGAGTCGGCATGCTATGCGCGTTAGTTAACGATAATGACAGATAAGTTTAGTCGAACATGTCACAGTCGCCAGGTGTGTGGCCAAGTGATGATGATCATTCAGCTCTTCATGAGCCACCGTAAGAAAATTCATACAATCGACAACCTCAAACTTGATCTTTTCCGAAGGATCATCTAACCCTGGGTCCATTATTTCAAGACAAAATTATCGAGGATCGTGATTAAATCGCAAAATGGAATTGGCTGTTCACATCCCACGATCGAATTGGTCCATTGGGCCCACTCGTTTCCCCCACCTCATGATATCCTTTTAGGCCGACGTTATTCGCTGCTTCAATGTTCATCACCTTTTGACGTTGGCATTTCGGTCATAAGCTTCCACAAAGACCTCGGTCAACTCATGTGCATTAACGAATTATTTACTCTAAACGTGACTCATTTGGCCCGTAGGAGCGCTTATTAGGTGCTGGATTCAGAACTGGTGTCCAGTCGTTCTTGGATGCTGCAAAGAAATAGGAGTAAGTATTCCCATTGATATACTTCATGCTGCCACCAATTAATAACGGAGAAAAGCAGGAAACATGTAAAGGAAGGCTGCGAGATGTTAATAAGCATTGGTGTACGGTTGTTCAAACTTCGTGTATCCATTGTGTGCTGGCTGTAGATTTTGAATGATAGTCTATACGACCGGTAAACTGAAGCCACTCCGTCATAATCCCAATTCTCAAGGGAGGCTGCTGTTCGCAATGCAGCAGCCATAGAGGAATCAGTCCGGTCTTCATTGCCCCTAAGGTGCTGGCCTCTGTCATCCCTTCACAGATTGACTGACACGCCAGATTCGTGAGAAGCAAGCCGGGTTTCGTCATGGTCGATACTGCATCGAATACATTTGTACTTTTCGTCACACGTATCGACGACCCACTGTTGTCGTGTTCCTCAGACACAAAAGTGCCTTCAATTCTTTTGATGTATGTGCCCTTTGAGACCGTCTACTCAGCTTGCTTTTTTCCTCGCATGTTATCTTGGTCACTGAGGCATGGCCACGGGAAAATACGTGTCTGCTCCCTATCAGACCGCAGGGTACAACAGTTACCTCAGCCTCCGAGCCGCTAATCATAGTGACGAATGCCTTATATACAGCAGAAGTGACATATATGCTTGTTCACTAACAGATCCCTATTTGAGCAGTCAGAAATACTCGGTCTTCCTTTCTGCTCGTGTAAATCCACTCAATTTTCTAGTAGTTTCATCTACAACCCACCAAACTCTGATAGAGCCACGGTAACCAATTTGCTAAATGTATATCACTACGATTCTGAGCATCATGAGAACTACAAACTCATAGATAATGATTTCAACATGCCGAATATTCCTTGGGGCATCTACCTCATCTACAAAACACGGTAGGTTTGCTACCTCCGGTCATTCTCATAGCTGGATTCGGCACGTACGGTCGCCAACTCGAGAGGACCACATCTTCGATCTCCTCTTCCCGCAGGGTGTACCAGAAAAGCCAGCCAATGTACTAAGCACGTTTCCCGGCAGCGACCATAGGCTGATCGTGCTTTCGTTTGCTCAGCGCACCCATAATTCCTTAACATGTATAAACCTATAAAGCAGTACCGTGAATACGCCTTCAATGACCGGCGTCGGCTAGTAGCCTAGAAGTCACGAGCTTGTCCCGTAATCTTGCGGTGCGGGTTCGAATCCGCGTAGGGGTGGGCGTCCTCGCAGTATACTTAGCCCGCGTGCGACTGATGGTGGTCGCACAGCAGAGAAGCGCCGTTACGGCGTACAGTTGACATATTTATTATTATTTAATGACCGAGAGTTATTTGTATATTTCATTAGATCCTCCCCATGGGACAGTCTTTTCCTTACTGCTGACCCTCAAATCGCTGCAAATGAGTCCCATAGCAACACCAAAACCTGTCTTAATGTGGTCCCACCACTTAACCCTTTGAGTCCTGAATTAAGTTACCTATAGCTCGACATGAACCACAAACTGTAGAGCTACGTATCAGAGTTGTGGCCATTACTTAATTGTTGACAGAAGGCTATTGTACGTATCCTCACGAGTACCGGCAACACTGACGCTTGCACTGAAATAGTATTGCAATTTAAATGAAGAGGTACTTGTACCTACCGCCAGGACACAAAGAGTTAGGCGTAAATGCTCTATAAATCGTAAATATGCTGTCAGCCTGCCACCTAAAGTCACCAAAAAGATGAAAATCCTTCGCAAACTGCACAGAGGGACGGACGATTTTTCATTGGTTCTACAACAGCAACAACTCTTAGCCAAGTACTACGCTCTTCGCCAATCGAGACAAGTGGCGGAGGAAACGCATGCACTTTCGGGTAACAACAAAGAGCAGAAGTTGGCTGATCTCTTCAAACGTCGAAACCCTACGACGAATGAGATAACTTTTATCACGCTTCCCTATGGTTCTGTCGTACATGCCCCTATCTTCATTACCAAGGCCTTGAACTGGCAATTCTCTTTATCTTTCCCACTGTAACCAGCCATCTTTCTGAAGTAGAATTTTCACTCCGAGATATAAACAACAACTGGGGGCTGTAAAACAATCTAAATACGAAGCCCTGATGCCCTTCCTTTAATCACATTAAAACTAGGAGGATCAGATATCCTTCTACTTTAAATCTATTCTCTCTTTCAATGAAGGCCGGCAAAGTACCCACATAATGGCAGACAGCCACCATTGTACCGCGTCACGAAGCTGGACCCAGACATGACGTTAAAAACTACTGGCCAATCAGCCACCCTTTTATTATTTGCAGAGTGATGGAGATACTAGCTGCACCAAAAGTAGTAGATTTCCTACAAACAAGTGGCTTGCCTTAAAACGCACAACATGGATTTCTGAGGAAACGCTCATGTGTAACAGGTCACCCTACCTTTCTCAACAATCTTGCTCTCTCCTTATAATGCGGGAAATCATCAGTAATGATCTTACTAGACATTCAGAAAACCTTTAATCGTGTACCTCACCATAAGCTTATAGACAAAATCGCTTCAGTTGGAATCACTGACCCATTGTTATGGTGGTTCACGTCATATCTTTCGAAACTAACCCAGGTGATTAGAATAAATGATCAAAATTCGCAGCTTAGTCTCCTGGGTAGCGTAATCGGTCTTTTACTCCTTTTATTGTATATTAACGATATTTTTGACGCAATGCACCACGGTGTCTCATACGTGTTTGCCGACAACGTGAAAACCGTTTACATCTTTGATATTACTGACACGAACGTCGTTATATCTGATTTGAAAACCCTTGAACTATGGTGCGCCAAATGGGATATGTCATTCTTAACCGAGAAGTGCAGTGCCTTTCTATTCCGTTGTACAATCGCACCCGGCCCCCTGGTTTTGTGTAAAAAACGAATAAGACGCAACGGTGCATTAAATGACTTAGGTCTTCTCTGTTCTGGTTCACTAAACTTAATGGAGCACACAGCAAATGTAATTGCTAAAGCTCATCGAAGCATTGGACTACCATTCAAAACATTCACAATGCAGGATTTCATGGCCACCCTGTCCAACATAAAAGCCCGACCGCTTCTAGGATATCATGCAATGATATACAGTAAGGTGAGGAAAGGTGATCACCAGCAACTGGAGAAGTTACAGAGACCGTTCACTACTCGTAGCACAGCGCTGCAATGCCTTAAAACTGGACCCGGTATGACTCAGGCGGATGAAACCTAATACATGTCTCTTATTCGATATCAAACACAAGCGAGTTCATGTCCCAAGCCTTGAGTTGAAATTCAAACATGGGCCAACCCTAGTATTCAAGTCAGCCACAACTTGCTAAAAGCAGAATGGCCTAGAACTCAGGCATGCACGGACTTTTACCTGAATGTTTACACAAGGATATGGAACAGGCTGCCGTCTACCCTGCAGGAATGTAAACCACCTGAAATCCTTTGTAAGGAGACCCGCAGCTTGTTAACTGTTGAAAAGACTACTGAGCTGCTGAGAAAAAATAGTCACGGAGGAGATGGCATATGAAAACCGTGTAGCAGATATCTAAGATATCAATCGCCATCATCTGATGTCTCCTGTATTCAATGTATTGACACCCCGCAAATCTTGTTCTTCAAGAAACCATTCTGGCATGTCGTGCTACAATACAGGAAAATGCCACACAGCCTTGCAAAACAAAACCCATAGATCTAATTACATCTAATAGGTTGGTCGAATTGTTTCTGCTCTGCGAACATCTTAACATTTGTTAATCTGAACATTTGTTTTTTATATTTCTACCTCTTTCCTGTCCGGAGGTATGAGCACAAAACTACAGAGTGCTTCATGACATTCGTCAATGTCAATTCCTACGCACCTCGACTGCCAGTGATGCATCGATCCGGAACATCTTTTCTAGTGACAACTTTAACACAAACTGTTTTCGACCATCCATCTATGTAATTCGACCAGATCAACCACAATCCGTATTTCACACTGTCGAAATATAAACTGCTTTTATATTTCCGTTTACCTTTCTCTTCTTTACATTAGTCCTGTAATATTAACTGTTTCTATTACTTTTCCGAGAGCAACAGCCCAGGAGCGGATAGCAATTCTCATTGCATCGCGATATCAAATACTGTATTTGCGTACGCATGCAACTTTTGGATAAATCTGTATATTCCTTTCAGAACTGCCTCGCATATCGATAATCCGAGCAGCCACCTATTACGACGATCCCACCGCACAGTTTGATTTAGAAATCCGTCGGTAATTCTTGGCGGTAGTTAAATTCAACAATTTCTTACTTATCATCATTACCTTAATTACCTTTCTACCTCCTCACATTCTGTATTCTTCTTTACCCCATTGTCCGTCGCAACTCGACTGGACCTTAATGTGGTGCGACGGTTTGCGTGCCTCTTTGGCCCATTGAGCTCTACTGTGGGTGCCCTCGGTCCCCTTGGGAGCTACTCCTTCCTGGTTAATCAACGGTTCAAGGTCAGATAAACTCAAGCTCCTGGCTGAGGGTTTGAATTGGAATGATGTCTATTTCTGTAAAAACCAAATCATTGCCACCTCCCCGCTTTCTTGCGGATAGGCTTTTGAACCAAAAGCTTTGGTTGAGGACCCTAATCGTCCCGTCGTCTAGGTCTGGGCGCCCTGGCAGTATCTCAGCCTACCTACAACCATGACAATTTCCTCCAACTATAACTGCATCCTGCATCGGCCGTCGCGCAGATTATCAAGGGTCGTCTTATCTGCTGCATACAACATGGGGGATAATCGAAAACATGCTACTTCTGGTACCTCCTTTCTTTCTTTTTCACCTGTTTCTCTTACTCTCATCTCGACCCCCATTACTAACCTTCCTTCTATAATTCCCAGCTTAATTGACAGCAACCGAAGTGCCACCTTCCCGCAAAACCCACTGGACGCTTATCCGCAGCCGTCCCTTATAAGGTCACATTGTCTCGTTTCCCAGGCGGCGTTCAACATGCGCACTTTAAGACAAATAAGTCATCAGGCTGCACTCGCACGCACGTTGGACGCACTGAGTATTTTTGTGTGTCCGAAACTAAGCTTAATGACTCTCATGGGGTTGTCGAATTAACTGCGCCCGGCTTGTCCTCTCGCTATTGATTACACGCATCCGGAGGCGCTGATGCAGCACTCACGGGTCAAGCTGGGGTAGGTATCAACTCCAAGGCTGGACCATCGTTGGTTGATTGGATGGCGGTGAGCAGCCGTTTGTGTGCAGCTCGTTTGAGGACGTCAACTAAGATTGAATCACGAAGTAGTACAATACACTGTTTGTTTTGATTCCTGCTTATGCTCCCACCGACTGCCGTTCTGATGCCTCCAAGGACACATTCTATCACTTACTTAACTCTCTACTACGCAGTGCTACTAGTTCGGATGTCATAGTGCTTACAGGGGATATGAACGCACAAGTGGGGCCTCTGCGCTCTTCAGAAGTTCAGCTAGGTGGTAATTATGGCTTCAACTCCTAACGGACTGACAACGGAGAGCCTCTGTTGCAACTATGTGCGGAACACCAGTTGATTCTGAGTAGCACCGCTTTTAGACACAGTGGGCGCCAAAGTGCCACTTGGCGTCCTCCTGTAGCTGTCCATCGATGTACCCAACTTGACCATATTGCTATAAGTTACAGGTGGCGTGTTTCCATCCTGGATTGCCGCTCGTACTGGAATACCTGCGTCGATTCTGATCCTGTCTTAGTACGCTGTCGTTTCTCCATGTACTTTATCGGGAGGCGCACCAAGCCTCTCCTCTGATTGGCAACTGAGAAATTGTCTCAGCCCTCGGTCAGGCAAACCTATCAAGACGCATTGCGTACCGAACTTTCGCTGTCTTATCCTAATGACACTGAGCTTCAGGGGAATATGATCTCGGCCGCCATTCACGACGCAGGAGCATGTGCTTGCGGCACTATCAATCATCACTGCACCAGTCACTGGATATCGGAGAGGTCGGTGAACCTGCTGGAATCCAGAAGAGAACTCCCAGCTGGCTCTGAGCACAATGTGACCAGACGGGCTAGTAGGCACGAACTAAAGCGGAGCCTACATGCTGACAAGGAAACCTGGTGGACCAGTAGGGCTCAAGAAATGGAGGAGGCGAGAGCAAAATGCAATTACCGCAAACTTTTCTAGCTCATCCGTACCACTGGTCCCAGGAAACCAGGCGACAGGGAGACAGAGAGAGCACAGGTGCACTGATAGACAATAAGGAGCACAGTATGGCTCGTTGGGCGGAACACTTTCAAGATCAGTTCAGCTGGCCCTTTGTTCCCGGACCTCTTATTACTCAGGTGATGCATGATGAGCTGTGGACGGTTCCTTTAGAGGCTCCGGAGGCTGAGATTCGGAACGCCATTCACAGCCCTCAATCATTTTCGCGCTGCTGGCCCGGATACCTTCGCGCCTACACTACTTAAGGATGGAGGTCAGGTTTTCTGCATAGCACTGACCTCCCTGTTCGAACATATCTGGAAGGAATATCCCGGCCAACTGGAGTGAATTGATTATAGTGGCAATATACAAGAAGGGCAGTCGCTCAGATTGTGCTAAGCACAGGGGTATTAGCATAATGCCAGTTGTGACAGAATTACTGGCTTCGATTCTCGTTCGTCACTTCACTGCGTACCGAGAATCACGGATTAGGGAAGAGCAGGCGGGTTTCCGCCCAAGGTGTTGTTGAATAGATGACATTCACTCTGCGGCAGGTGCTAGAGCAGCACCACGCATAAGGCAGACCGATAATAGCTGTGTTCCTCAATTTCAAGAGGGTGTTCGATTCAGT
Source organism: Dicrocoelium dendriticum (assembly GCA_944474145.2). Lineage (NCBI taxonomy): Eukaryota > Metazoa > Platyhelminthes > Trematoda > Plagiorchiida > Dicrocoeliidae > Dicrocoelium > Dicrocoelium dendriticum. The sequence continues at coordinate 9,405 of CALYDF020000471.1, read as the reverse complement.
CGATCGATGTCTTCTGTTCGAAATACTTGCTCGGAAAAGTGTTCCCACGAAATAGGTGGACATTTTACATACTCTGTACTCGAACACTACAGGCCGCATCAGGGTTTATGGTAACCTGTCGGATAGCTTTCGGACAATAAGTGGCGTTTGTCAGTTTGTCCGATTTCCTCATTTTTGTTCAATTTCCTCATGGAATCCATCATGGAGTGTAGAAGATGTAGATGTTGAGGTCCTGCTTTTTGAAAGGCTAGTTGATCTTGATTATGCGGACGGTCTCGATTTGCTGTTTAGCGATGTCCGGAAGACACAATCAACTCTGGATAACATATCGAGTGTGGTTCCTTTATTTGTTATGCGCTTCACGCCTTCGAAGGGCATTGTTGCTGCATGACCACCAGCCACCAGCCACTTGATGACCCCTTGATAACGAGGAACTCGAGGTAGGCAGCTGCTTCAGCAAAGATGTGCGCATAGAAACTGAAGTCAGTTCACGCATTGCAAAAGCCAAACCTGCCTTCTTGAATCTGCGATATCTTTGGCGACAGAATGGAGTTCCCCTCCATCTGAAAGCCCGTGTTTACAAGGCCACCTTGGGGGCCTTCCTGCTCTATGGAAGCGAGACTTGGCCCCCTCGTTCTGAAGATCTTAGACGCTTTCAACTCTTTGATCATCGTTAACTGCGGAGCATTGCTGGTGTCGGGTGGCACCAACGTGTCCGTAACGTCGATGTGCGTAGGCGAGTACTAGGCAATGATACCCAGGCTAGTTCTTTAGAACAATAGATCGCAATGAATAAGTTGCGTTGGCTTGGGCACGTACTACGTTTGTCTGGTCACTGCTCATCTTGGGAGGCCTTGTTTAGTGTCCCAAGTGTAGGGTAGCGCAAGGCTCGAGGTGGACAGAAGTTGACTTGGCTGTGTGAAAGGAAGTCACTGACGACCAAACTGGGTGCTGTTGATCCGTCGCATCTTCCGGGCTGGAGTCCACATGACTCGCCTTGTGCTTGGCTCGACTTTAGAGGACATGGCTCGCAGTCGGCATCAGTGGCGCGTCTGCTGCCGTCTCCTAGTCGGCCTGCCTGTTTAGAGTGTGTTTGGTGCTTAGTTATCTGCGGGGTAATGGCTGATTATGACTCGAGGTACTGAAAGCCGCAAGGAAGCTGTCTCGCCGATGCCGCCTTATTTTTGCACGATAGCCAGCTGTTTGTGACGGCATGATGTCTACACAAGGTGCCGGCGCTTTGACCCTGAATGTTTGCTAAAAGCATTAAGTTTTTCAGGTAAGTCCCGCTTCTCTCCCTCTGATTATTCTTTATTCCGTAGGTCGTTATGGTTGTATGGCAGCGAAGCGTCAGTGCACATGGCTGCTGTTGTTGTATGATTGAATTGATCCCACTGTTGATCAAGACTGGGTCGATCTGCTGAGTTGACGGATTGGAGCCTCCAAACTAATAGATTAATCCATGCGAAGCGAGATGCCATAGACTCCCTGACGAGTAATAAAAGTGCTTTACTCAAAACAACCGATTGATGCTATGGGTTATATGGTCTAAGTGTCCATACATATACACTTAAAAAGCCTAAGGATGAGTACAATTGGTGATGGCAAACCTACCTTAAAGCCTCACCAGCACACAGTCTGAACAGACTCGGGAGTGCGGGTGAAATCTTTTGAAGGACTAGCCTGCATGGAATCAGGTCCTCTGGAGACGAATCCACAGTTGACCGTATTCCTTTACTAGAACATTTAAATTTATTTGCATTTATTATCAACCACTGCATTGAAAGAAACATATAATCAAGCAGCCACGCAAAATAGTTTTAAGAACTACTCTGGTAAAAAATTGAAAGAATACTATCCGTCCCATGCGATCGCGTTGTACATATTGACCAGACGAATCAGTCGGACTGGGCCTCTCATTGTCGAGGAATTCACCCTGTATTTATTTATTTATATAAAGGTGCGCCATGTAAATATTTAAATATTATCCGAGCGTTATACGCACGTAGCTCGGGCAGAGTGAGGGCTTACAGCAAGCTGTAGCTGCCCTTCACTATTTCCAGCGGTGAAAGCAACGTTGTTTGCTATCACCTTTACTTTTCAACTTCGCTATTGATAAAGTCATGGAGATCGCGTTCACGGAACGCGACTTAGAACGTGTGGAGCTGCTTCCAGTCGAATGACTTATTGACTTGGAATATGCTGATGATATTGACCTCATCTGTGACAGCCCCTAAACGTGCCAAGCGGCACTGGACAGGTTAGCACTGGCTGTCAGCCGTTTCGGGCTATGCTTTGCACCCTCGAAGGGCAAAGTTTTCCTCCAAGTTTGGCAGGAACTGCTTCCTGTGCTGACCCTTGGTGTGGATCAACTGGAAGTCGTTCAAAAATTCAACAATCTGGGAAGTTGCATCAGCACCCTTGGGATCGGGGATGAGTTCACGAATCGTATAGCAAAAGCTCGAGACGATTTAGCTAGCCTTCGCCACTTATGGCGCTGGCGCGACATCACCCTCTACATGAAGGGCAGAGTGTGCAATGCAGCCGTCCGTTGGACTCTCCTTAACGTCTGTGAAACTTGGTCCATTTGATCGGCAGACATAAAGAGGCTAGTTACGTTTGACTATCGATGCCTTCGCAGTTTGGCTCCCATCTGGTGAGAATACTGTGTGAGCAATGGGTGTGTTTGACGTATTGTTCATGGCACAACAAGCGGAAATGAACCTCTCAGCACCGTCATTTCACGCACCACGCTCCGATGGTTTGGCCACGTGTTGCACATGCCAGGACACGGAGTCCCGCGACGTGCGTTGTTTTTTGCGCTGCGGGTGTGGATAGAGGAAGAGAGGTGGCCAAGCGATGGCTTGTTCGAGAACAATGAAGGCCCTTAATTCGACGTTGGCCTCGGTTGGAGCCTCCCGTCTATTTGGTTTGGGTCCGAATGACGATGAACACGTTTGGCTAGGAGCCGACCTCAATGGCGTTTGTGCTGTGCGTGTCTTTGTCGCTTCTCCTCCCGCCTACTTTCCAACCGCGTTCTCATTTCCTAACATATTATAGATTTTGCATAAAGTCATTTTTTGCGGCACAACACTGGCTGGTAGTTTTCCAAAACGATGCCCATCCGTTACTGGTGGCTCAGCTAGCGTGCCTTGGTTGCAGGTTTCTTTTTCTTATTTATTGCGGCACCTGTAGCTGACGCGTCTAATGATAATGATGAACAGTCGATGTAGCTTGTAAGCTGCATAAGCTATTGCTGATTGTTAGAGAGTAACAATATTAACTTTGATCTAGCATCGCACCTCTGTAATAATATTGCTTCATCTGCAACTGCAGCACCGATGCAGTTAATAGAAATGTATCGCCCATCAACGCTGCTCGATGTCATTCTGTTGCCAGTATTGCGGATGCCAACTCCTGTGCTGAACTCACTGGATAGAGCCAAAGTAGGCTACATATATTGGCGATTGAACGTAGTTTCTGCTTGTTCACAATGCTTTCACCCATGGCTGCAAAATGCTTAACACTAAGGGTCCCCGAAACATTCCGATGATTCTCAAAACTTGTCCTGTTTGATGGCTCAGAACTGACTTTACCTACACTGTTTCATTGGAGATGTCTTACTCTCTGCTCAGCGCATGGTGGCCCGCGCATTACCACTGTTTATAACAGCAACTTGTCACTGGGACAGGCAATCAGATACTATTGCACCCGCTTAAGCTGATTGCTTTTTCTCACTAATCGATGTGAGCTGTCACTTGGTGGCTGTTTTCATAATGATGCTACAGCTAGCAGGTGAAGCTAAACAGTAGATGCTTTCTAACCTGCTCCGGTTGTCGATATCGTGCTCACCAGTTTGTTTATTGTCAGTTTGGCATTATCATCGCCTTTCAGTCTTGTTTCTTAATTACCAGTGATAAATTGGGATTTTCTGGTTGGTACACCAACTCTCTAATCTTGGTGTCTGCCAATGGATGCTTCGAACTTTTGTTAACGTCCTAGTTGCGTGAATGGTTCCTTTCCGGAATCTATATCGCTACGCTTGTGAGATGACTGCACTGACCCCGTCGTCAGTTACATCCGTTACGAACCGAGTACTTGAGAACAGTAGAAGTGCGCTAACAGGTTAGTTGGCGACAGGTACTTCCTTCATTCAAAAGCACTGTGTCCAGTTCCAGGTAGGGTTTTCTGTCGGTAGTTTGTCCAATAAGGGATGTAGACGATATATTTTAGCATACAAGCACTATAGTGATTGGCGAGACCACAGAAAAATCGTGGCGGTTGCAAGTGTGTGCGTTTTCTGCACAACTTCTATGGCCTTCGAGTCTCTTTTTCATCTATAGGACCAAGGTGCTTAATAATTGACGTGAGAAACACACATTTCTCTCCTCGATCTCAGTAATCACAGGCTTTGCTTTGAATAAATACTTTGTTCAAGTGGCTCTTCGGCTCTCCTACCCATTGCAATAGTGTTGTATGGATATGCGGCGGTTCCACTAACTTCCGCGAGAACGGTGTCCATCTGATGCTCCACTTTCACACTGAAAAGCCAGCGGCCGGGCTGAAATAGACCACGATGAGCTTTTACTGTTAATTGTTGCCTCTACTCATCGGCCACATCTATCTGAAGATCGGACAAATCAAGCCTGATAATATTCAAATAGTCTCTTACATTTCTTCACGGACGCGTGATTTGAATGAAAACAGCTACCTCCACCTCACTTCTGTGAGTGGGTTTTTGTTGATTAACCGGGCTGAACTGTGAACCGTTCGCTGTCCCACTAGCACATACCCATCCATTTTTAGTGTGTCAGTGTGTGTGAGAGCGAGTGTTCATATATAAAAACTACGTTTACTTTTCGCCCAGTAAATTTAGTAAATCCTCAATGGTTTTATGCGTGTTACTCTTAACCCATGTGTTTTCCTATCTTTCTGTCCGAACTAAGCGATCTTGTCGTTACCTGCATTTTTGGCCTGCTGTTTCGCTTTCACTTTCTGCGCTGTCTATCTCCAATGTTCCCATTCATTTTCTCTGGCATAAAGCGTTGATATCCCGATTTTTCGTTCCTTTTTCCTCTTTCTAGGCACACTGAGGCGAAAAGTCATGGTGTTGGATTTGGATGAGACATTGATTCACTCTGTACATGATGGCATATTGCGCTCCACAGTCAGACCCGGCACTCCACCTGACTTCGTCCTCAAAGTGGACATCGATCATCATCCGGTGCGGTTCTCGGTTCACAAGCGACCGCATGTAGATTTCTTCCTCAATGTGGTGAGTGTTGTACGGTCAGCGTTTCTTGTTCACCCCCAATCATTTGTGTTCTGACCACAGAGGAGGAAGAAGAAAGATGGCATCAACGATACGCCGGTGTCAGCCGTGCACCGTAACGGCGCTTCGCTGCCGCGTGACCACCACTAGTCGCGCGCATGCAGATTGTACCGCGAGGACGCCCGCACCTACGCGGATTCGAAGCGGCGACCTTATAGTTGCAAGCCAGGAAGGAGTACAGATCACTCTGCCACCGGCCGAGCGGTACGACGATACGTCTTACTGACGCGCGCCAGGGGCACTGCGTGGTCGTCTGAACCTACACAGGCTGGAACCAGTGACCTTTGAGTTACAAGACAGTCACCTTATCACTTCAGCCATCGGCCGATCTGGTTTCCTTATACTCATTCATTATACACCTTAGCTAGACGTAGAAAACATTTCAGCTACTGTGCCGCAATACATGAGAAAAGAGAAGAAAAAACACAACACAACAGGTGCATGCCAGCTGAGCTACCAGTAACGGATGAGCATCGTTCCGGAAAGCTAAACGCCGGCTAGTATGCAGCAAAAAATTTATTATGCCAAGTTTGTATTATGCTAGCAAATGAGATGGCGGTTGGAGGGGGGACGCTAAGAGGGATGGGGAGGGACAAAGAAACTCACCACAAGAACGCCACTGACGTCGGCCCCTAGCCATGTCATCAGTTGTATCCAGCCAAACGTGTTCATCCCTTTGTGCGATCTGGTCCGATACTGCTCTGGAGTTTTAGATCTAATCTTTTACCCAACTGCACTGGATTGACCGTGTTCAACCGAGGATCGTCTAACTTGTTGCATACCTTTTTGCAATTCACCCTGTGTGGACACGTTTCTCAGTAAACAACATGATCATCAGGGTGTTTTATGCTTGGGTTTTTGTTGTCTGTGAGCCGGGCACGAAAGCGCATCAAATCGGATCGTGAATTCCTGTCACCACCGCTGATCCACATGATCGCTAGTGTAACTGACAGCGGAAGAGCAAAAAGGAATAGACGAGCTCTTTCCAACAGCGCCTCGCACACAGTCGACCTACCATAGTCTTATCCTGAAACTTTCAAACTGCTTTTGGACCAGTTGGTAATGCCTGTCTTTGGTGCCATATGATTCTAGAGGGATTGCTGATAAAGCTTCTCGCTATTTCGGAACTCTTATGCCGCTTTTGTCAGGTTTTAGGAAGGCATAAGGTAGTCTTTTGAATTCTCTACGCCAAGTGGCATGTCCTCCTTCTCTTCCTTCCTTTTGAGTCACTGGTGGAAATGATCACGAACAACCCGTCTCGCCTGTTTCCCTTTAATTGATAATATACCAGACGAATACACGGTTGCTGCCCCTTTTTGCAGACACTTCTTTTTCTGGCATGTAGCACAAATTTGCAGGTCAATGTACCGCTACAGCAGTTCTCATCACCACTACACAAACCCTAGAAGTTGTCCGTCGGTCCACTTGTCTGGGTTACTGTATCACCTATAGTGCTCAGACCTCCGAAGCCTACGGGACCGACCTACAAATACCTCAGTCGTCTGTGATAACGGTGCCAATTAGCCTATCGAAAAAGTAGGATATACAGTTCCTCGACAGTGCCGGTGTTGCTGTATGAATCGTGTCGTAACGCTGCCTCCCCTCTGCTCTCTGCCACGCCAACCAGCCGGGGACGAAACAGAACACCGAAACCTGCTAGACCGAAGTACATTAGGCACAGAACAAGGTTCATTCTATAGGTCACAATCTATCATCTCCTGCTGTAAGTTCCTGAGCTGACTCAAGTCACTTGCCCTGCACAGATTTCAAACCTGCTTGCGGTCCGTACTGGCCAGCGGTGGTCTCACGCTGTCACGTAGCAACGCGTGTGATGATGGCGGTCTGATTTCATCCGCTTCCGGCATGACTCAGCCATGCTACCGTCAGTCGGGTGGCAACCCGTGTCGTACAGACAGATGTCTCGAAATTGTGTCACGTTCTTAGGCTGCAGCCTTCTAGAGTGCACCATCGTAGTCAGCCGTTTTGCCTCCGCGACAATCGGGAAGGTGAATCCGCTCGGAGATCGGCTATTTAAAGGCACCAGTAGTACGTCAGTACTTTGTAAAGTGTCTTCGCAGTTATCCTGGTACTAGCGAGTGTACACCACCCGGGATACTGCAGGGTTGCACAGCTCTCTGTGGAACTGGGGACTTGTCCCGCGGTGCCGAGGCTGCTACCCAGATGCCCGAACCATTGCACCACAAGAACAGCGATATGAGACTACCGTTACCTACTGAGTCGCTCATGTCAGATGACGTACTCGAGCGCGAATTGCAGTCCATTGTCAGCTTGGGTTTAGCATCCGACCACTTGTTACAATGCGGGGACTTTTGTGCGCGTAAGACTCCCACACTGACTTGTTTGCGCCTTTCGAAAGCTCCTTGATCGCGTCTCCCCATGTTTGTTTTTAAACACTGCATCTAGCTGATGGAAAACATTTCCCACATACCTCTGCGAATATGGCCTCTTTGTATTCGGTCCATTGAATCCTTTTGTTAACCCTAACTTGCGAACGCTTTTACTCTTCCTGAAACCTTCCCCTTATCCTATCTTCCACTGTCTTTTGCTTTTATTTTTATGCTGATATGAAGTATGACGACTAGGCTCATCATGTCATCATGCTCATATTTTCTCTGCTAGTGTGGACCGATTATTACGCTTGAATCACCGGACTAAATGAAGTAGAACCGTAAACGTACATTGAGGATTCAATGCTGTTAAACAACTATGGTCTGGGCATTGAGGCGCAGTGGATCCAGTTGCCACGACTCGCGTTGCCAGAATAACAATAAACCACAACGGTGAGTATATGAAGTTGAACGCAAATAGACTACAGGGAAAATGAAATCAGGAGGGGAGTGGGTTGAACCCATCGAGATAGGGTGAAAAGAAACAGCTAGATGCAAGAAACTGAATGCAGAGGCGCAATTAGTTATGCTACATCCGATGGGGTCTTCAGCTACTGAGGTGGACCATCCCGAGACCTCTGTTCCCACCAGCCTGACCAAGTCAAACAGCCAATTTCTTTGTGCTTTTATTTCGCGTCATCCACCAGCCATCTCTCAATTTCGCTTATCTTGGTGCAGCCACGGAGTATACTACACGCTGAGGAAGTTGGTGAGCGGGCATTTGGAGGACCTGGCCTAACCAACGTAACCGGTTAACACTCAGTAGCCACTCGAGTGAGGCACCAGAGGGCTCCTTGCCAAAAACCAAGTGACAGAGCTCAGCCTTGATCACCCGATGTTCCCACCAGATGTGAGCACTACTCAGCAAGTACCGATGGTCAAGCGTTTAATATTTTTACTTCGAATTGGCCACGTCTCTGATCCATACACTAGCCGGTCTTATCAAATGTTGTGTACCCTACCTTTCGTTGACAAGCTAATGTCCCGCCGTCTCCATAGATGATTGGGCCTCTGTAATGCTGCATGGACCTTGCTGACACACGAAGTAACATCTTCACTCATGTGGACCATCAGTGGTGGCATTGCTACCAGGGTAGATGAACCAATCCACAAATTCCAGCAACTGTTCAGTGATAACTAAAACCGGTGACTGGTCGGGCCGTTCCTGCAACATTACTTTTCACTCTGAAGGTGCGAAACGCATGCCGAATCGTGCAACGCTACGCGTCGGTCTATTTAATGGGGCTTGCATAACCACTGCGATACACTCAAGGACAGTGATGTCGTTCGCATGTTAATGTTTTTTTGATCGGTCACCTGGCAGTAATTCCACTCCGAGTGTCTGAAAGAGTGGAGTCATTTATGGTCGTTTCGATCACAAAGTGGAAGAAGAAAGGATATATAGGGCAACTATAGCAAACCGCAGTTGTCGTGGGGAGCTCAGGAGACAGCTTCCCGTAAACCCGCTTCCAGCTTCAGAAGTCACAATAGCTGGCATGTCTTTCACGAATAAGCAGTGCCACAACCTGGTTTTTTCAGTAGAGTCGAAGGCGGTTTACAAGTTAAGGAAAACCACCACAGTCGATGGTCTGAAAGTGTGTCTCTGCTCAAACACTTGGAAAGTGTATGGTTGACGCAACCACGACCAAGGCAGAAGCCTGCCTG
>CALYDF020000470.1:0-54256 GCA_944474145.2 Dicrocoelium dendriticum | reverse complement strand
TGGTCAGTGGTGTGGGGTCAGACAAACTCTGATTCCTGGTCCTCCAGGATAGGGGTTTGAAATGGGATGGCGTTCATTTCTGTAAAACTGAATAATTGCCAACTCCCCCCGCTGTATTACGGAAAGCTTTGGAGCCAAAGGCTTTTGATGAGGACCTTAATCGTCCTCCTGTCTAGGTCTGGGCACCCTGGTAATATCTCAGCCCACATCCAACCATTACATTTTCTACAAGCATAAACTTCATCCTGCATCGGCCGTCGCGCAGATTATCAAAGGTCGCCTTATCTGCTGCATATAGCAGGGCGGATAAGCGAAAACATGCTACTGCCGGCGCCTCCTTTCTTTTCCACCTGTTTCTCTTAATCCCATTCCGACCCCCATTACTAGCCTTCCTTCTATAATTCCAAGCTTAACTGACAGCAACGGAAGTGCTACTGGAGTAGAACCATCTGCAGCTACCATCCCACCTCACCTATCGGACGCCTATCGGCAAAAGTCCCTTCTAAGGCCACGCTATTCCGTTTTCATGGCGACATTCAACGTTCGCACTCTAAGACAAACTGGTCAACAGGCTGCAATCGCAGGCACGTTGGACACACTGGGTATTGATGGGTGTAGTGTGTCCGAAACTCGGATAAATGACCCCAAATGGGTTAATAAATTAACTGCACACGGCTTATTCTCTCCTTATTGGCTGCATGCATCCGGTGACTCCGATACAGCACTAAAGGGATAGAGCTGGTGAAGGTCTCATTCTAATCTCCAAGGCTGAGCCATCGTTGGTTGATTTGATTCCGTTGAACAGCCGTTTATATGCAACCCGTTTGACGACATCAGCTAAGCTTGACTCAGGAAGTAGTACAAAACGCCGTTTGTCTGTGATTTCCGTTTATTCTCCCACCGAGTGCAGTTCTAATGCAGTCAAGGACACATTCTATGACGAACTGAACGCGCTACTACGCAGTGCTACTAGTTCAGATAGTATAGTACTTGCAGGGGATATGAACGTACAAGTAGGGCGTCGGAGCTCTTCAGAACCTCAGCTAGGTGGTAATTATGGGCTTAACTACAAACGGACTGACAACGGCGAGCGTCTGCTGCAATTGTGTGCGGGGCATTAGTTGTTTCTTATTAGCACTGCTTTTAGACACAGTGGGCGCCGAAGTGCCACTTGGCATCTTCCTGGAGCTGGCCAGCGACGGACCCTAATTGACCACATAGCCATAAGTTACAGGTAGCGTGGTTCCATGCTGGATTGCCGCTCATACTGGAGTACCTGTGTCGACTCTGATCATGCCATGGTACGCTATCGTTTCTCCATGAACTTTACCGGGAGGCGCATTATGCGTCTTCTCCGATTGGCAACTGAGAAATTGTCTCAACCCTCGGTCAGCCAAGCCTATCAAGAAGCATTGCATACCGAACTCTCGCTGTCTTGTCCTAATGACACTGAACTTCAGTGGAATAGGAGCTCGGCGGCCACGCACAATGCAGGAGCATCTGATTATGGCGATATCCATCGTCACCGCATCAGTCACTGGATATCCTAGAGGTGTGTGAATCTGTTGGAATCTAGAAGACATCTCCCGGCTGGCTCTGAACACAAGATGAGCAGACGGGCTATTAGGCGTGAAATAAAGCACAGCCTACGTGCTGAAAAGGAAGCCTGGTGGACCAGTAGGGCTCAAGAAATGGAGGAGGCAGGAGCAGTAGGCAATTACCGCAAGCAATTACAGCTAATCCGCAACAATTGTCCCAGAATAGAATGCGTCAGTGAGGCAATCAGAGACCGCGCTGATGCACGGATACACAATAAGGAGCGCCGTATGGCTCATTGGGCGGAACAATTTCCAGACCAGTTCAGCTGGCCCCCTGCTCCCGGACCTCTACCAACTCAGTTGATGCTGGACGAGCCATGGGCGGTTAGTTTAAAGCTCCCTTCGGAGGCCGATGTCCGAAACGCGATCACAGCCCTTAATGGTTTTCGTGCCGCCGGCTCAAATTCCTTCCCACCTGCACTATTTAAGGGTGGAGGTGAGGTCCTCTGCAACGCACTGGTTCCCCTACCCCAACGTATCTGCAAGGAAGAGGGTGTCCCGGTTAATTGAAGCGAATCGATTATAGTGGCAATATACATGAAGTGCAGTCGTACAGACTGTTCTAACCACAGTGGAATCTCGGATTAGGGAAGAGCAGGCCGCTTTCCGGTTTGGACTTGGCTGTATAGAATATGTATTCACTTTTCGACAGGTGCTAGAGCAGCGCCACGCATACGACCGATCAACATTAGCTGTGTTCCTTGATTTCAATAGTGCGTTCTATTCAGCCGATCGATCGATTCTGTTCGAATTACTTTGCGGAAAGGTGTTCCCACGAAATATGTGAACATCTTTCGTGCCCTACACAGGAACACTACAGGCCGCGTCAGGCTCTACCGTGTCCTATCGGATAGCTTTCCGACCATAAGTGGAATTCATCATGGTTGTCGGATTTCCCCATTTTTGTTCAAATTCGTCGTGGATTGTATCATCGTGTGCTCCCTTGGAGAATCTCATAATGTAGGCGTTGAAGTGCTGCCTGATTAAAGATTAGTTGATCTAGATTACGCGGATGATATCGTCTTGCTATTCGACAATGTTGAGGCGTCACAATCAACCCTGAATAGCCTATCCAGAGTGGTCCCATTAGTTGGTATGCACTTCGCACCTTCAAAGTGCAAAGTGTTTCTGCAGGACCGCCAGCCACTTGATGTGCCCATGTCTCTTTTTAACAAGGAACTCGAGGTGGTTGTTCAATGCACTTATTTTGACAGCCGCATCCGTAACGATGGGCTCATAGAAACTGACGTCATTTCACGCATTGCAATGACCGTAGCTGCCTTCTTGAACCTGCGCATCTTTGGCGACAGAAGGGAACTTCCCTCCGTCTGAAAGGCCGTGTAAATAAGGCCATAGGGAAGGCCGTTCTGCTCTATGGTATTGTGATTTGGCCCCTTCGGTCTGAAGATCTGAGGCGCCATCAAGTCTTTAATCATCGTTGTCTGCGAAGGGTAGCTTGTGTCGGATGGGACCAGCGTGCGGCAACGATGATGTGCGTGGGCGAGTATAGTTAGTGATAAAAATTCTAACCCCCTAGAACAACAGACAGCATTGAATAAGTTGCATTGGCTCAGTCACGTGCTACGTATGCCTGGTCACCGCCTACATAGGAGGGCCTTGTTTAGTCTACCAGGTGTAGAGTGGCGGAAGGCTCGAGTTCGACAGAAGTTGACTTGGCAGCAGGAAATGAAGTTGGTCCGTCCTTCCTTCCAGGCTGGAGTCCACGTGACTCGATTTGTGCTTGGCCCGAGACTTTACAGGACATGGCTGGCAACCAACACCAGTGGCGTGTCTGCTGCGGCCTCCTAATCGTATTATCTGTTTAAAGTGTGTTTAGGGGTGAGTTATCTGCGGGGTACTGTCTGATTAGGATGCGTGGCAGTGAAAGCCGCAAGGAAGCTGACTCGCCGATGCCGCCGTATCTTCGCACGATAGCCAGCTTTTTGTGACGGCATGTTGCCTACACAAGGTGTAGAAGCCTTGACACTGAATATTTGCTTATGGCATTCAGGTTTTTAGGTAACTCCCTCTTATCTTCCTCTTCTTATTCTTTATTTCATAGGCCCTCATGATTGCACAGCAGCGAAGCATCAGTTCAATTGGCTGATTTGTTGCTGTTGATGATGATGATCTGCCTTATTTGATCAACTTTACCTCAACGGAGAAATTAAGCAGGTTCATACAAATAAAGGTAGTGGAACTGATTGCTTATGACCCGTGGTTTTGAAGTAGTGTGCATTTAACTTAAAGTGCCTCTGACTGATATATTAACGAGTGTCTTACATTTGGTGCCATTCCAGGTATCTTGATGTCGGCCAGCAAATGCCTGTTTCTGAAAACAATATGAAAAGTGTTGGATATTTGCTTGTTCAAGCGTGCTCTTAAAAGTCCTAGAAAATTTATTAGTTCGACGGATTTTCACAGCCTCTGCGCTAGCTAACAAGTGCAGGTGCGTAGAAGGTCTTTAGTGTGATAATTGCAATGCGTTTTGGATTCTTGAGAAATCAGTTCCTCTAAATTACTTGATCTGAACGTTATCCACCCTGGTAATGTTAATTAGTTGCTTGACTACTTCACTGATCGTATGCAATTTACCCAGTTAAACGGCAAAAGCTGCTCAATGCTCAACGCTAACTTTGGTGCGTTGCACGGAGCGATCCTCTCAAATCTTTCATTCCACTTATACGTCTAAATTGTCCACATCGCTTAAACATCCGTTGGATGTTTATGTGCTGACAATGTTGTCTTGGGTTGCAGATTTAGCACAACTAATACGTCTTTGTTTTCTTGTCTTTTAGATGAACTTGTGAGTTGGGTCTCAACTAAGTACCTTAATTATAGTGCTTTGAAATGTACTGATGTAATATTTCATTCCTCAGTCTGATAAATTTTTGGTTATGTTTAGATGCCTCTTCTCCATTTACTTTGGAGAAAAAATTATTCTCATTTCATCCACAGTAAAATATCTCTGCCTACTTTTTAAAAAATTACTTGTACCATGACAACTTTGAAGATTATACCCAAGGTAAAAATGTTAGCTTGTTAAGCCTTCCGATATAAGAAGTTCTCGTTAACGAGATGCTTAATTTTTTGATATTTAACCAATTACACTAATGCGATAGTTATATTTTTCAAGTAACCTTCCCTGGACTACTACAGAAGCAATATGCTTTGGATGTGTAATCGATTAAACAAATTTCTAGATATGTTGGCTTGCCGGGAGATTCCATATTTGATTCTATTACTAGTAAGCGTTTTGACGTTTAAAAGCATTATTCTTCAAATTTTTAAGGGACTTCTCTCATAAGCTAAACGATGCTCTCTCACAAAACTTATCTATCTCTCACACAAGCTGAAGATTTATGATCCTATTCTCTCGCACTAATTACTATCGTAACGCCATCTTGCCTTATTTGTCAGACTTTCCTGTCGACCCTATTTATGTCAGAAATGCTTTGGGCATGCGGTTTATTAAATGAGATACACATAGCTATGTAAATTTAATTACTCAATCCGTGTTGTTAATTTATTACGGGTACCGTTAATTTGTGTATCTGCAGCGATAGTGTAAAAGCAGACAATGCACCTATTTAGATGCATAAAGCTGGTTATGACATCGACATGTGAGGTTAACTACCTGATAAATCCACAGTTAAAAGGAAACAATATCGTTTGTCTAAAGAATTACAGGAGTTTTTTAATATGGATCGGTATCTTACTTCTTTATTATGACAAAGTTTCACCATAGCCGAATGAGCCTCATTAAGCCCGGTGGAAATATTTCGCTAACGTATTAGGAAAGTTGGTGATGAAATGCAATATAAGTTATATACTAAAAGCAAAGTTCCTCAGTGTACAAAAGGATTAAACAAAACAGCTACAACCACTCGGTTTTATTTTCTTCGCTGCACCGGATTTGGGTGATGCAGCGGCGAGCTGTTCAGCAAGACATTAGGGAATATAGAGGTTTACTTGACGATTTGAAAGATACGAAAGCATTAGTGCATTATCACATTTACAGCTTAACTTTTGTATTCGGACTTCTCTGAAATAATAACGCATCTGCGTTATAAAAGGATCTGTGATGTATGAACACAAGAAGACTCAGGTCGAATAAATATACGTTTTTATTGCCTAATAGGTTGTACCTGTAACGCTTTACAGAAACTACTTCGGTTGGACAGAAATAACACCATTAAACCTTTTAAGTTAATTAAAACTATTTGCAAAATTAAGCATAAACTTTACCTTCCTGGCTATATCGGCAATGGCAGTAATTTGGTGAAGTAAAATTCTAACATGTATTTTTGTTGAAAATAGCTACGATGGAAAAGCCATGGCTGAGTTAATGGCATTGCTCGTTTAAAGCTAATAAAATACAAAATCATTTTACATTTTATAGATATGCAATCATTAATTTCATTACCGTTTCACAAGTGTTCATTGAAACATTTGTACGTTTATCAACATAATGTGTTACGACGATGAATAATTGTGCAGTTAGGGTAGGTAGCACGTTTTTGATTATATACTAACTAACAGCAAACTCCCAATTGTAAAGCAGATTTTTGCTTACCTTATCTTGTAATATGTTTGTAAGAGGATTTCATTTATTATAGATGTAATCCGCACATATTACTTACAGCTAGCACTTGTTGTTGTGGTCGATTGCATGTATTTAATTACTACAGAACAAAGCACGTAGCTGGAAACTGCAGTATAAACTTTTGTCACGAAACAAAGCGAAGTGTGTTGCACACTTATCTTTTATCCTCCACTCTACAGTTAAGGTCACAATTTGGGTCGTGACTTAATCATCTATCATATCGCAAATTGAACTCAGTTTCTTCCTTTTTGTGTCAAGAAAGAGCCCCTTAACAAATACTGGCGCATTTGACACTAGTTTACTATTGATAGATCACCTGTAAATTTTCGGGAGAAACGCTGCGTTGACAATAAACCACTACGGTTCATAAGGCAATATTTGTATTGCAATTATTTGAATGCGTGCAAACATTATTCTTGTAGACCACCAAATTGGCCGCTATCAAAATATTGCGATATTCACAATATCTAAAATGTAGCATAAATTTTATGTTTTGGAGGCGAGATTTGATAGATCGTTTACTCGAAATCATAAAAGAATTAAGCAATATGTAAGTAACTGCAGGCAATTGTAAATATCCTTTTAGACTGTAATACTTACAACTGAAATCAGGAATATTTGAATGTAACTTACATGCAACCATACAGTGTGCTTTTAATTGCCTTTGTGACTATTAAAATAGCAGTTTTAGGATTTGCAGAACAATATTTTTACACCGCATAATTGCAGAAAAATGTGCAACGTTGTGAAGTTTTGTAAGACTTTCAGCGTTCAATCAAACACCACTAGAATGATAGATTATAAGTACTAGCTTTGGTTTTTCATTAAAGTTTGCGTATGATTTTGAATTTAATTTAAAGGAGCACATAACCAACGTATATAGAACACACATATATACTTGCTAGGCATGACACGATGTTACCAACTCTGTGTTAAAGAAATGGGAAGAAAAAGGCAACGCAAATTTACTGAGCAAATCACAGTGACTCCCGTGGCTAAGTAATAAATCAATCGCGTTATATGGAGCCTGGATAGCTAATGCTAAGTAGCAGATTCACTCACGTGCAACGTGAAAGGATACACAAAATTTATTAGCTAAGGAACACCAGGTAATTACCAGCAAGGATGATCACTTAAATGGGAAATATTTATTCGATCTCTGGGCAAAAACATGGTAGACCGACTTAAGCTTAAGATATTTATTCACAATGTGGAATGCAGTTTGCATAAAGCCTAGGTATAAAATTAGCAGTTTAAAATAAAATAACAATTTGCTTATAGTTGACGATCTACATTTTGCGATTTGTATGCCATAATGACGAAGTATAAATCAAACTAAGCACTATTGATCCCATTGTTTTAATTATTTAGTTATAACCTAAAGCAAGCAGATTCAGCCTATCACTGGATAATAATGTGCTAGATTTGTTTGTAGAACTTTTACAACGGATAATATTATTTAGCGATATAACAAAATTGCTGGCTCATCTACTTCTGTAACTAAACTATTTCCACTGGTGACCATGGGAATACGATAAGCTTCTTCAGCTTGTTTTAATATTCTATTTCTGAGTGTGTTTCAGAAAAACCACTGAGTTCCGCGTGAATTATTCTGGAAAGTGCAATATTCCCTCGTTATGACGCGCAAAACTCTCGAAAGCATCCCACTAGCATGCAGCATAATAAAAGTGCCGGTACTTTGGAAATTTGGCCCAAATCATCATTTTTCCAACATTGCACCAATACCCAATCATCTCTATATGCATCTACATTCTACGTGGACTACTCCAACAATTTTGCAAAGGTTCGTGCTGCGTTTCGTAGTGTAAAAATATAGCTTTCTCATTGAATTCAAGAGCAAGCGTAAAACTATCCATGTTTAGTGTATAAAATTTGTTTACCTTTGGCTGCTGTTGATTAGTTTATTTACTAGTTCCTTCGACGAGTCGACACAATCAAGTTTAGAAGGCTACTGCCACCTCCTTCGTTATCTACTTCTCTAACTAACCAAAAGCTAAAACTGCGAATAAACCTTCCTTGCACAATAATTTTACAGCATATGAACTCTGTAAAAATTAAATTAAAAACAAAAAGCGAATTAAAACGCTTACAGGAGCTTGTCGGTAAGAAGGTAATTACGAATATTGTCCGAATTTCTAACAAGGACCAATGTAGTTTTTACATCCATCATTCACAAACCCACCAAATTATTCATACACCATCGAAAGAGTATACGAATCTTAGACATGGGTTACCTAAATTTGCTGCTTAACCGCTTCGGGTGTTCTAGCATTCATGAAATAAAGTAGCAATATAACAGCTTCAGTGACTACAGTACTAGTAGTAGTAGTGGTAGTAGTAGTAGCAATAAGAGCAGAAACAGGAGCAGCGGCATCAGTAAAGATAACAACAGCAGCAGCATTAGCCTAAACAAAAACAACAACAACAACAACAACAGCAGTGCATATGCTATTGTCACCCCTGAGGTAAACGCAGCTGATTGTTTACGCTAATAAACATTGTTTGCTTTTACACCATGCAGTAACAAAAATGTGCCTATGTCAAAGGACCAAAAATTAGGTTTCTATTTGCGAGTTATGAAAACTGGAAATAATGGCCCTTTTTAGGATAGCAGCAGTTTTAATGTTTTTATGTTACATACACATTAGTCGTCTAACTGATTATACCACTGACAATATTTAACTTATATATAATACATCTTGAATTCACAATGGCGCCTTTCATTTGTTTATTGGTAGCGGACAATTTACTATATGTGCAAGAATTCGCAGAAAAACCTTAAGCAGAAATCCATTATATCGGTAGTGAATAAGAAAAAATCAGACGTCACGAGTTACCTAAGGACCGTGAAGGACAGTTTAGGTAAGGGCAAATGGTACAGCATTTATCCGAAGTCGGCTATTCCACCTAGAATTTACGGTCTCCCACAGATACACAAGCCCAATGTCCCCTTGCGACCTATAGTGGATGGCATAGGCTCTCCCACACATGAACTCCCGAGATATCTGGCGAGCCTGCTGCAACCCCTAACAGACAGAACGAGCACATTTGTAAAGAACTCTTATGAGTTTGCAGGAATGATGCGAAGGGTGAGCTTTGGACAAGATGAATTAATGGTCAACTTCGATGTTACCTCCTTGTTCACGAATGTACCTAAGGAGGAGGCGTTACGATTAGCGAAAAACTGTTTGGTAGGGGACAGCAGCTTAGAAGACAGAACAAAGCTAACAGTGGATCAACTGGTCGAGGGGATAGCTTCGTGTCTCGATATGACTTATTTTACATTTCAGTCTAGAATGTACACTCAGGAACAAGGTCTGGCCATGGGATCTCTAATATCCCTCGTAGTAGCCAATATGTACATGGAAGGGTTTGAAAAGAAGGCATTACCAAATTTCCGTGGTGCCCTGAAAGTATGG
This sequence comes from Dicrocoelium dendriticum, assembly GCA_944474145.2. Classification (NCBI taxonomy): domain Eukaryota; kingdom Metazoa; phylum Platyhelminthes; class Trematoda; order Plagiorchiida; family Dicrocoeliidae; genus Dicrocoelium; species Dicrocoelium dendriticum. Next base: position 44,612 of record CALYDF020000470.1, on the reverse strand, counting down.
TGGCGCTACGTAGATGACACCTTTTCGATTATAAAAAGAGATAGAAAAGTAGAATTTTTAAACGATTTGTACTCCATTGCCGATACGATAAAGTTCACCATGGAACTTGAGTCGCAGTGCGGTACACTTCCGTTCCTTGATTGTCTGGTACATAAGAAGGAAGAAACGCTAAAAACGACAATGTATCGCAAAAAATGGACACAGATGGGGCACTTAGCTTTAGTTCAAGCCATCCGAAGCACGTGTACGCAGGGATCGCTTCATCACTATTTCACAGAGCAAGTGCTTTGTGCACGGGAGAAGAAGATAGGAAGGCAGCGCAGACGGAGGCGATGAAAACCTAATAGCTAGCGGATATCCGAAATGATTAGGGAAACGACAGCTAAAGAAATGTCTATACCCACGCGCAACATCAACCACAGAGTGGAGAGCGACAGTGGGTATTCCGTATAAAGGAGGAACTTCGGAAGCGATTCGGAGAGTACTGAATAAGGAGAAGATAAGGGTAGTTTTCTAAAAGGATCGAACGCTACGGTCTACGCTTGTGCATCTAAAAGTTTCACTACCCTTAGATAGCACAACTAACTGTATTTACTGTATTGTAAAAATTGTACGCAAGTGTATATAGGCCAAACAGCGAGGGAATTACGTACAAGGATTTCAAAACATAGGCGACACATATCCCGACCTCCGCGAAATGAGTTAGAGTATGGAGCTCTACTCAGAGATTCGGCAATAGCAATGCATGCGCTAGACACGGGGCACAAATTGACTTCGAAAATGTGTAGGTTATCAGGAATAGATTTCGATCAACCGAACAAAGGCTGATTGCTAAGGCTATAGAAATAAGCACAACTAACAACTTCGTGAATCGAATAGACGGAGTAGGGCTCTCTAGTGCCTGGCGTCCAGTCTTACTCCGACCAGCTTGATAAGCATCGGTTGATGGATCCCAAATCGGAATGAACTATCGACCCACTCTCTACCGAATTCCAAATTCCTTACAACGGTTCAGTTAAGATCACTAGCCACACATGTAACTCTCCGCGGACCGGCAATTTCCCTTCCCCACTTGACCCTGACTGAAAAAATTTGCAATGTACCCACGAACATAGTGACCTTTGACCGCTGTAATCATTCATGGATGAACTGCAAATTGATTCGTCCCTGCATGTAGCCTTGTCATGATCGCTATAAAATGCCAATGTTCAGAAAATTCACTTCGCCTGATGAAGCTTTTGTGTCAAAAGCGAAACTTTATCTATTACCATAAATACATTAACCGGTCGTCTACCAAGTTTTCTGAAATCATGACTTCCCAATCGGTTCCAAATATGTTCCAAGATGATGAAACTTAAGGATATTTTTCAATCATTCTCCGTCCAATTTACATGACCCGTCTTCTTCAAAAGTCATCGCATGTACCCAAATTTTGCTATTCATCTTAAAAATGCCAAGCTACACAGCAGAATAGTTTCGTCTGTCATTGAAGTTCATCAGCATACATGGCTAAAAGGACCGCAGTTATCCTTAAAAAGTGGTGTGAAGAAAAAGCCTTCCGACTTTCCGGTGGTCTTAAATTACAACCGTAATCTCTGTCAGACATATCATTGAACAAATCTTATTACGGTGAGTGGATGAAACTTGCCGCTGCTTTCATAGAATTAGGAGCGATGTTGTATATTCTTTGGTGGTTACACAGGCACATGAGATAAAAAGATGGAGGCTTACAACAGTTATATAAATCTATAATGCGCTTATTCTGCTCATACTTATGACAATTTGTACGAGTAGTTAATTATCATAGAAAAATGTTACTCTGCGCTAGATAATTGGCAATATTTTAATTGCAACGTTTTCAGTGTCACTGAAGCGGTGCTGTTTAATATTTTTCGCCTAATCCAAGTTGTATAAGCATTCAATCCTGAATTGAAAACAATAGCAGTATTTTGTGTTGAGGTCAAATTTTAGGGTGTACTGAAGTTTAACGTCCTCTGTTATCAATTTATCAGTGTTTCGCAAAAAATTCTGAATCACGCGCCCATACTTGGAACTAGACTTTTGGAATTCTAGCTAGCGCAAGCCAGAAACACATTTGGCTAACTATGAAAGCAGATGAAGGATCTTTGGGAGCTCGATTGATATCGCTGAATAATCGGAAATATGCGCCATTTTTTCAAAATTCTTTGACAAATAGTATTGTGAGTTAACTTGACGCGACGCGTATTGTGGTCTAAATCCCTCCAGCTCCCTTACCGACGAGCACAGGGTATAACAGATGCAGGTACTTTTATGCAACAGAACTAAGCACTTTAAAGAACAGCTGACAACTGCACCAGAGATGACCTACAAGAGAAAATCTGCTTAAATTGAAGCGGCGCTTTTGGCTTCCAGATGACGTAGATGTCGCTTGAAATTGACCCATAATTTATTCTAAATACATTCGTTTGCATTAGCTGCATATGTTACTTTCGGATTTGCTGATAGCTGAAAGTATGCTCCAATTTTCACTGATGCAGTCCCAATCGGACTTCACATCTTGGATTGCTATGTGGAATATTCACTTAATCTGATCCATAGGCTTAAGCGCACGACGTGTGCTGCTGCTGACAAACTCCACCCGCTGGTACTTACGTCCCTATCGGTCAGTCTTCTACTTTCGATGAGTAATCTGCTTAGCGGTTTCCTTTCCGACGTTTGGAAATGCTTAGTACTGAAGGTAATTTTGGAGGGCTATGATGTAATAAATATGGGCAATTCCGGACCAGTATATAAATATAACAATATATACCAGTATATATCTGTTTGCACTACTTGTCTAAGGTAGTTGCTGGGGTCGAAGCAATTGACGCGGGCACAGTACAATCTCATGCTTTGCCACTTTTGCGTTGCTAACTTGCTGATGACGCGGCATGAATATTCGTAGGCGCTGAAGCTGGGAATTCTGTACATTCGCTCCAAAGCGATTTCAGTAATGCATCGAAAAGGCGAATAGTAAGATTGTCCTATAAAAGCTTATGATATAGATGTTAGTATTTAGTCACAACAGGAAATCAGCGCGTTTGTTACTAGGATGAAACCGGGGGCATTACTGGATGCTTACCAAAATTCTTGGCATCCCTCTTGGCAGTTTGGATTCGGTTTGTATTACTCCTAGTTCGAATCAACAACGTGTCTCATATACATTAGTATCCTTGTTACTTGTTTGCAAAGGGCCTGAAATATGGAGATTAATAAGTATATCAGCTACTGTAATGTACGTCAGCGTCGCATAAACAGCCTGTTCGTGTGGCCTGTAGATGTCGCTCTACTGGCTAACAAAATAAGCCTTTCTGTAAAAGTGTTGGAAAGAGTGATGGGCGTAAATACAGTAGGCGAATAATTAAAATATCTCACACATTTCATGAAGTAGCTGATGTGTACGCGCACGCTATGACTATAACCATCTATACTGAAACCACTGTGCATGCTTCAGGCGCTCAAAGTTATCTTCTGCGCTGTGTGTAATTGGATTGACACTCGCCTAAACTCTTCCATTAGAAGACCTCTGCACGTGTACCGATCTACTACTTATTGTCTGATAACCTGTGACGAGTTCCATATAATGAAATTGGTTCAGCTTGTGTCTCTAAGGCGGATCCACAGTTTACGAGGTATATGGCAAGACGACCGATGTCGGAGACGATTGATGTGCAAAATTTCAAACGGCTATTTTTATTTGACCTCATAAAGTCGCACCCGTCGTAACATTTGAGTGACTTCCTTATACTGAAGTCGCTGTTACACGTGCACTCTGTACGCTTTGAGTGTTGACTGGCATACAACGTGAACGGTTTGGCTAAGAAAATAGTCAAAGTCAATCAATGTCAGGAAATAAGGAATTACAAGACAGCCAATTTGCAGATAACTGGTTTTGAGAACGCATCACAATAGTTCATGATATTTCACCAGTAGAATTGTGCTGCTAGTCTACGGTAAGACACACATTACGTCTCGCTTTATACTACCACTATTTGCATTCTTCTTATATTTCACCCACAGTTTGGTAGCATTATATGCAAAAGTCGGAAGTTGTACAACTACTTTGAAGTGGATGACAAAAAACAGTGTATATTCGAGCATAAAAGCACAACTGGTGCATCAGCGGGCGAAACCAATCCAGCTAATCGAATAGTGCAGTGGGTAATCCGATTGATGTCAAGAGTGAATGAAAGGAATAGTACAATAAAAATTATGGGACAACTTACGGCAAAATGATCCCAAGCACAGACGAAATATATTTGAATGAGTAAAAAGAAACGTTTTATTTTAGTAGGTATATTTTTTCCGAAACAGTATTGCTATGGTCGTCGACAAGCTGAAAAACAAATATATGTACCTATGTTGTACCTAAGAGGATCGTAACTAAACTAATTATTGAACGACACTATTAATTAAGTAACCAGCAAATGCATGCCCGATTTTTTTAAACGTATAGAACAACGGTTTTTAATATCACGAAGTAACCAACGACGTGGTCTAGCATCTTTACTTGATTTGTAAGAATTTCTTGGAGGCTTTGTCAGTCTAATGTTCGTGAGCCTTCTGCTACAAAAGATGCTGTCTTAAAGGCCACAATCTTAATTTGTATGGTTCAGCAGTTGATTAAAATACAATAAAGGGAAATAATGCATTTCATTCGTGTTTTATATTTAGCTCATTCCATTATATAAAATATACTTATCAGCATCGAAGATTGTTTAATTATTAGCGGATTGGCAAATAGCTTTACATAAGCACTCCTACAGGATCCGTATCAAGCAAATCATGTAACTCGTTATAATCTGTCTCATTGCTTCTTTTAGCTAACTAGAAAGATAATTTGCTTAATAGTATATTGTAACCAATTTCATAACTTTAATTATATCGGCACATGAGGGATTGCAGTAAGTTACCAATCAAGTGCGATTTGGTCCTGACAGAGCATGAGTTAATGTTGTATATTCAAAAAAACGGCTACGGATTTTCAATATTTTGTACTGCTGTAACTAGTAATTCGCATTCAAGTAAGTAAATGCGTGACGACATAATTACAAGTATAAAAACGTTAGGCACGTTATAATATATACGCAAGGCCGAAATAATAGTAACTGAACACTCAAACCTGTCAAAAAGTGGAATCAATATAAACCTTGTCTGTACGGAACGAACTTAAACTGAAAACTAAATAAATATGTTAAACTCGTGTCGGTTTTATGAAAATGTAAAAGTGGTCAAACAAATTTTCATAGTCTTGGCAGTGAAATTATAAAATGCTAAATTATTAAACGTAAAGCACTATTGGAATACTAGAGTTTAGCGAAATCCAAGAAAATATGGACGAATGTTTTTAAATACACCTTGAATACTATTTGAATAAATCGCTTTAACGGCAAACAAACATCCTTCTTAAAACTAAGCACATATATTTATTTTAAGCAATACTTAATATAAATCAATACTAGACACATAAATAATGATGTCTTTAAATAATGTATTACCATAGGCTTCGTACTGAGCCGGTATTACCTCTGCCAGTTGCTTTAACCTTTGCCTTGACCCCGTGGGTTCAGCATCCGCAAACGAGGCAAACTTTCATCCACAACTTAACAGTAACAGTTTTAGTTAACTTTTTAAATTACATATAGCAAGATATATTTCTTATTTAGAAACATCAGGAGTATTACAACAGTGCTTTGGAAGTAATTTGTTTTCTCGATAAAGATCTTAATGTGGGCTACTTACAGCTTTTCCTATATTTTACATCTGAAAATTGAAATCATTTTTTTTTCCTGAGATACTATCAGCTGCAAAAGTGGTGCTACAACGAAGTCTTACTGGACAGTTGGGCTTTCACTATTTAATACTATTAGATTTCAAAGTTGTTCTCTGTTAAGAGTGCATAACCTCCTTTCTGCCGTAATTTCACTTGTCTAAAATTTTTAACTAAAATATATAAAAGGCACATGAATGCAAATTTCCTGAATTTGTATTAATGTGGTACTTTGTATTCGCAGTTAAGCAGACAACAAAATGTGTTCTATACATATATGTGGAATGTTTATTTTCCTATTTTAAAATAACATGCGTCATGAATACTGGCAAGTACCAAGTGATTACGGAGTATCATACGTTTGCTTTGGAACTGTCCTAGTGAGTTAACCATGAAACCGTCCCTAACCTTAGATACCACCGTAGAACGTAGGTGCAGATAGCGAACGCTTCTATTAAGAATAGATACTATGTAATTTGACCAAACACCTTGAGGTGCCACAAAAGGTTGCAGGTTCAATACATTTACCTTGCACTCGCGAAATTGTATTGTAAGTGAAAAACCCACAGTGTCACAAAAGGAACAACAATTGCTTAATTATTACACATACTGCCTGCAGAAAACTATATTTATTTCCAATTGCACTCGATATAGTCAAAGAAAACTGACAATAACGTCAATCGACTTTGACAAAGTTGGTTGGTTCCTGGTTAAATTTCCACGCTTTTAAACGCAGATAGATTTCATTATGCATGAATCGATTAACGGACCAAATTCCTAATATGTGTACGCAACAAACCATGGAAAACGAAATTTGATTCATCAACACATCATGCGGTAACAGCAGTTAAGGTTGCTAATCACCAAATTTTAAATGTTTTCTCGATAATGAGAAGGTAAGAGATAAATCAAACAGATACATTTTCACAGTAAGAACATTGGCTCGGTTTTTTAATCTGCACTTATGTGTGGTCATTGGTGGGTTATGTTTGTGCCTTTTAGGTTTGATCATGCCTTGGCAGCATTCCTTTTAGTGACTTAACATTGCTACTTTTATGATGCACTATGTGCTTGAGGAGATATAATTTTCCACTCGGGTTGTTGTATGGGTGAAATTGGGGTTAGTTTTAGGTGATGCTTGTGCACTGCAAACAAAATTAAATCAGCGCAATTTTGAAACCATGCCATATTACCGATATGAAAATTACCTGACATCAGTTAACTAACATATTTACAACATTCTTTTACTGATAATAAGAAAATGGTTGTTACCTTGTTTTCACCTTAAATTTTGCGGAACAAATAATCATCCTTTTGTCAAGCTCTCTAGTACAATCCTAGAACGGACACACAATTGTGTCTTACAATTTTACAATAATCCGCGTGTTTGTTCTGTACGATTTTAGAAAGATGGGCTTGATTGCTTAAAAACTATGATCTCAGAAGTTTCATTGTTAACTTAGTTTAACATTAGTCTATGTTAGCGACGTTTAACGCTAGCACATTGACATTCTTGTGATTGTAATTCCCAAAATCAAACGTTAAGTTTTTTAGGAAGCAAAAAATTTGCAATTGCGTAACTAGGCAGCAGTTAAATTTTAGTGAACACCGCTATTATCTGCTTGCCAAGGCTAAAAGAGCAGGGAATAGGAGTTTATGACTATTAAACTATTACTGGTTAAATCTTCGTGAAAAAATTATCATCCCAAAATCGTTCCTAAGACGACTATTGTTTTGTTGCCTAACTTGGCGTATTAAAACGTCCTTAATAAGATCCTATGGCAAAGTAACCATGCATAGATGTCTATGAGCGGAGTAGATATTTGGTAGTTTTGTGTTTACTAAGTTAAAAGCAAATCAGACAGATGTTTCTTGCGTAATAAAAACTGTGAGGATTAGTGTGATTTGATATATTTGCTTAGTACATTACGTTGAATTTATGTCGTGATGCTGGAACGGCGTCCCCAAATTTCCTGTAAGTTTATCAAACACAGCGAATCTAATTGGATAGATTGCTTAGGTTGCAGATGTTGGTAAACGTTGAATGATAACTTCGCAATAATATAAAGCCAAGTAATTCGATTGTGCATGCACTGTGCTAAGTGTGCTATCAGTATTTCATATTTAACAATCGAATGGCACATAATCACATAATTTTATAAAGTTTTTTAATGGTGGTTAGAACTTGTAACAGAAAGAATTATGTTCCTCTATTAATCTGCAAATATTAAGGCAAATGTCCTCATATATATTAATGGCTGCTTCTGCTAAAATGTGTCACATAACTTTCCACAACATATTAAACTGTAACTCCCAAAGTTTTTTACTGCTTATTTATTACTTTGTGCGCGTTATTTCAAAGCAATTGCTAGGTCGTACACGAACGCAAAACATATTTACTTCCTTAGATGGTGGTCAAACTATAACATGCGCTTCGATAGCAACATTATAAAGAACGTCAATTTGTATACTTGGTTTACATTACCGATGGGTGTTTCAAAATGATCACTCCTAAGTATACAAGCTAGCAAGTCACAAAAGATGTAACTGCTTTTTCCAAACCACTTCATCTACGGCTGACGGTTCGTTTACGACATAGACAGCGCGGCGCCAGAGGCAATTCCACTGCGTCCCTATAGCAGCGTGAAATGATCTACCGGCCTATAGATTGGAACAAACGCAAGCGACAAGACGCAGTTTTCACTGGCATATAATGTGCAGCATGACAATTAATGCAGGTTGCAAACATCAACCTAACACAGCTTGGCCTAATAAGAGCACGTTGCTGTGGATGACAAAATGTGGGTTTTAGTTAGGGATGAGACTTGGATTCGGTTTAAGTTCAGTATGGTTGGAGGTGTAGCGCTTCAGCCTCATAAGGGCACTAAGGTGGATCTCCTACTATTCGATTACCCCTGAAATTAGTAGATGAGGTAGATACCGTCCTACGCTCTGCCGTTCGTCATTGCAACTCATTGCTTGCCCTGCATACTGCACAATATTCCTTACAAAGCGGGTGAACTATGCTGCCATATTAAAATGGCAGCAAGGGGACATTATTGTCCATGACGCTACCAAGATTCCCGATACGACTGATCAGTGAGGGTAAAAATATGACCGCAAGCAGCCGTGCCACATCAGCCGGGCACTCCTTTTGAAGATAAAGGTGCTGCTTTTTGATAGTTACAACGAAAAGATTGTACAGTCATCTTCTCATCGCTTGTGACTTTAATTTGCATAAGATTATAATATCAAGAACGGATGGCACTATTTTTAATTTGCAGTATTCAATTCGCACCTACTATCGACACAATCGTACTATCTCTGTTATCGAATTTCGAACAAACCTTGGATAGTTGATCTTGTGAGTACCAAAGAAGAATACCTGATAGACGAAATAGCTAGGGGCATACGTTTGCGTCTTAATGACCAGATTACTGCATCATTTAAACTTACAATGATTAGGACTGACAAGTAAACACGATTACCAATGGAAGCTTAGAAATATTACGGCGTAGTGACTCATGTTACAAAACATAACGTGATTAACTTTCCGCCTTGCTTATTGATATCCCGTCAGGTTTATACAATCTAATATGTCAAAGTTTTCTGAGTGCTGTTCTGTTTGGGTACACACGGTTCGTCTGAATACTAATCAGCAAGTAGCCAGTATTCTAAAAGAACTACAGGCAATTTACCATCAGCGTTATAAGAAGGAAAGTTCAAGTACAGCAATACAGAAACGGGCTATGCTCTAACATATTTTTGATAGTGGTAGCTTCTTTGACCCAAATCCATACCGCCGGACAATGCTGTCCCAGTTTAACCAATGATTACAATATCATTCCTAGAAAATATAATAATGCAGTGACTAAGAACAGTAGCACAAAACTCTAGCTGAAACAAATAATTCTCCAAATTGCTCAGGTACTACTTAGTCGTTATTGGATTATTGCAGATGTTTAATGTTACAATTGACGGTGAAGAGATAGTTGAGCTCAACGGCCTGTATTCCTACAAGCATTTCATCAATTATATCTTGAATTACTTCACTAAATTTTGACCAGGATCTATTCAACAGTAACTTCCGTGTGATGGGATGTTCAAATAATAGCTGTCTTACAACGTGGAGGTAGAGTGCAGTGTGCTCCCAGATTCAATGCTGAGATGTCGCTTATATTTAGCTTCATAACGACCGAGCTAAAAGAGTTGTTTCAGAATTTTTATTCCATGCAAATCATAGCTAGAAGCGGAAAGTGAGTAGAGCAGCATAGGTCCACGATGAGCAGGGGTAAAAGATATACGCGCTTTTGAGCTGGTTAGTTCAGAATATCCTGCCTACGAATTATCCTGCCTACGAATTAGAACCGATCTGGGTTATTCAACTATTATATGTGCATGACCATATTTAAATGCTTAGCATATATATGCTGCAAACCCGTTGCTAAGGAGATAGTTGGTTTGCTCGCACAGCGAGACGACTTTTACAAGCATGTTGATGCAGTCGTAATAGGACCCAGAGCTATATCATCTTGATACGCAGGGTAAAGGTGAAGCATGTTCCATAAATCATCTAGCAGATTCACTAATATTTTATATATTCCTACGTTTAATACGCTTTCAAGCATTGCATCATTGTTTGTTGTGTGTTATGAAAACAAAATGCTGGGTGGCCGAAACGTTCAACGGTCTATCTCACCTCCATGAACATCAGATGCAGCATTTCCTGTGGGTAATCTGCGGTGGCTACCAAAAGTTACGAGGTACCAAACATTGAAAAACTCAAAACAAGTGTGCTTTAAATAGCAAAACAAGCCACAACATCCTGTGCTGAGGTAACTGCCTGAAAGTAAGTAAACAATATAGCCGCCTGGACTGCTGATGGAATTAACCTTCGGGTGCACCTAACACGTTACTAATTCCGCACTCAATAATCTCCTCTCTAAAGTACATAACTTCGAAAACCATACCGTGTTGACTCTAGCTCCCAACCCTAGTTTAACTAACCAAAGCTAAGGTGAAGCGCCATCGTTATTCCCTAATACCGAAGTTATATTTGTAATATGAACCCGAAGAATATAACATGTCAAATTTGTTAATATGATTAAACGTAACTTCGCTCCAAGTGGTTGCCTATATTTACATTCGGTTTTCAATTTACACTGTATTTAATCATGCATGCATCACGATCCATATTTGCTTAGAAAAATGACTCAAGCTTTGGCTTTTTATTTGATACTTCAATCATCCTACGGCGTCTGGCCGGCAATCGCCAAATTATCGGTAAAGCATCTGTTCATTTTTTATATTTGAATTCCCGTAGGCAAGTAATCGCATATAGTTCGCAGTAAATTAACTACGGACGCTGTAAAAGAATTTCATCGGATATGATCAAGGTACGTTTTCATTTTGAACAAAAATAGCATCTTAAGATTCCGTGGTAATTGTGTTATCTTTCTGACATTTATAAAGTAGGACAATGGTAACCACTGGAGATATAAATGAACATGTATATTCTGACTGCAAATATTGTTATTTGAAAAGTAGCGAACATCTTTTGTCGAATTTGCTCTGTGCATCTATCAAATGTTTGGACATTCAGAGCAATGGCTTCCACTTATATTTACATATTAAGTCTCCCCTCTTTCGACCTTGAGTTTGACCAATAATGAAATAGAAAAACAACAGAAAAACAAGTTTCATCTGAGATGGTGCGCAAAGCGCAGCGTAAAATGTCTTGCTAGTTGTTGTGCTCAGCTGTTTGATCAGAATGCATAAAGTAAGCAGTTAACCAATGAAACAGCACGTCTTCTTATGCCCCAAGGGATAAAAATAAGGGAAATCCCAAACAACAAATATAAGAATCTGGCAGGATTTTGAAAATTGCATATTTTGCTTTTAATCTTATTTTTAAACCTAAGCATTCTAAAAAAATTTGGTCTTGCGTTCTTGAGGGAATACGTCAAAAAGAAATCGAGCATTTCATTTCATCGAGCATTTCATTATCAAAAAAGGCATATGCTTAACAAATCCCGAGAGGTAGGCACTTGAAAACTGATAAACAAAGCATATTTCTGTTGATGAGTTATAGCGTTGTCAACTGGGCGAATGGTATATACATGAATTATTTTGCGTAGTTTAAACGGCTTTTCAAATTTAAAATAATATGGTGATTTGTTATTTTTTAGGTTGCAAATAATACAACAGATCAACGCATCCTATTTGATGCCGAATCTAAACTGATTGAATTATGAGATGATTAATGGACAGTCACCTGCCCGTAACGCGTCAGTCAGTGGGCTATACACGTCTGGAAATTCATCAGTTATCAAGGGCTCGTCAGTGGTGAGCATTACTCCGACCACTGATTGGTTCCGACTCCGTGACTTTATGATGCCAGCAGCTTGGGCTACTAATTCATGGGAGCAGAGACCGCGACTAATTAATTCTGGTATCTTACGAAAATTCGTACTTCTCCTTAGTATAAAAGCATCTGTCCACACAGCTTCTTAATGCTGTGTCTTTCACAGTCACTATGCAGGAAGCCCTAAATAATTGAGGCCAAATTCTCCCTGCTGCACAGATAGTAAATGGTTTGTCAGTAGAAGATGAACCGGGCTGTAGCGTAGGCAACTGTCTTTCACGCAGATGGAGGCATTCGTTCCTGGCGTATTGGTACAAGCTTCTTGCTTCCAAATGTCTTGGGTTTGGAACTATGCAGAGCTCCGAGGAAGGCACAACACGAACATGATCCTAAAGGTAAAAACCCTGTTGTCTGGTACTTTCCAGGGTCACCTATTTCTTAGACAGAGAAGCAACTGCGATGAATTACCTCTAATAATTATCTTATTTATATATCTACTTTCGCCCAGTAATATGTATTTATGGCTAGGGTGTTCAGCTACTTATGCCCAGCAACATGCGAAAGCAGTTGGAATGATGCTCAAATATGTCTCCACTAAATAATCACAAAAAGCGTTATGGAATAGAAGCTCAAATTAGTAGTTTCCATTAGTTTGCTATACCACAAAATAAGCAAAATATGTACACGTGAGCAGGTTACATTGCACTTTACTGCATATAACGTGCAAAAATCTTTTACAATATATCAGTCTAATGTATTTTCGTTCACAAGTGCAATTCATATATGCTTAGGAGTGATAACTTAGTTCTCTTCAATTGTTTTGGTTATATTGATGATCGGTGAAGCAGTAGGTCACTAATTTATGAAGCAGCGAAACTAGAAAGGAACAATTTATGCTTCCATTCTACTATTGTAATCACCGTTTTAAACAAACTAGTAATAAATATGTAGTGAAGAATTACGTTGTGATAAATTATTAGTTTGAATTATAAACAAAATCCGTGTCGCCTATATGGTAATATCAGCTTTTCTGTTTCACAATACACTTTGCTTATATTAACCGCGATGCAGATCATACCTCTTCCATAATTGCCATCCGACAAAACCTCGTGTCCGTTGTTCGCTGTTGCCCGTATAAACTTTCTTACAGCAGATCCATGGTGCTGCTTATCTCTGAGACACAACTTAGCAGCTATGAACCAAAATTGTTTTGCTTCTCTGCTACCGTATTACCAAGAACGAAAATTATACATGTTCTACAGCATATTATTTTATACATCTATAGCTGATAGCTTTGTTATCTACTGTGTATCTGCATCTATAGTGTTAAGCAATTTGTGAAATCCCTTTCATATCTTAAGCGTGAAGAAAGCTGGCTAATTCAAAAAAATGAATGAGATACGGACTAGTTTTTTAAAAGGTTTAGTGCAGACAAGAAGAGGATTACGTGAGATTATCAAAAAAGATGTTTCCAGCAGCTTCTAATAATGCGCCACATAACAGAATATTGTAAATGATCGACCAAACTTAAAACATTACACACACTGTAACCGGTAAACAAAAGCACTTACGTTAATTGTGTTTAATTAAATGCCCATATACCTAAATGAAAAACATGATTATAAATAGAGAATTAAGGAATGTTGAGAAGTGAAATTGAAAATATATTTATGGCAAACATCAACGTTCTAATTTTGTATTTAGATATGCAGAGGTAAAACGAGCATTAAGCTGCTTCATTTCAAATTACACTTAGCATTTAGTTAATAATAAGACCTAATCTTAATATTGTAAGTTATTTAACTATATATGCAAAATTACCTGCGCTGTTATAATATTTTGTTATTAATGAAAAACTGCAAAAATTGCTATGCGTTTTTCATGTCAAAAGGAATCCTGCAATCAAAATTAAGTTGGGAGTAAGTGGTGATCTATTTTACTTTCGTATATAAAAAGTATTTGGACACAGAAATACATTTATTACTGATATTACGATATATTAACTTTGACCACATCTCTAAGCCAACAGTGGTAGCATGCATTGATGATTATCAAAGAAGAGTTATAGAATAATTAATGGAGAATTGCATTTATTTATTATACGTACAAACTAAATTTTACCAACTATCTTAACAAACATCAATGCCGCTATGTACACTTTTCGTATTGGCTGAATATTCAGAGTAAGGCGGCATTTGTGTTATATAGAAAGGTAACTATCACAAAAATAAACTGCACTGTGTAGCTAAAAGGATGAAATTAGGTAAATGGACTTAGAATTACGGAGCTTTAAAAATCGAATTTGCGTATGCCCCAAAAATTAAAATATTTCAAATATATCGCATTTGGAGTGTGTAACTGGATATTGATTTATTACATAGAATATAATTCTGTCAACGTCGTTTGCACGGCAGTAATAATATGTGAAGCAGATAAATGCGTTTCGTTCTAACTTAGCTACTTTTAACAGAAGATGCTAAAATAACTAGCATACATTGAAAAATTATATAATCTTTCTTCTTTTTATGGATAATTTGGTAAAACGCAGTACTTGCTTATCTCAGGGAAAGGACAGTTGAGTGCTCCCTGGAACGGTACGCTACAGGAAAGTTGAACTGGAGTTTCTAATATACACATAGAAAAGATATACAGATGAAATTACAATCAGCGAGTGCATGTTTGCTCAAAACACTAGTTTAAAACTTTGGTTTAAACAAAATGCTGTGCCGCGAGTTAATAAATCAAAAAATTATAACTAAATAAATAGGTACACCAATAAAACTATAACTAAATCATAAAATTAAATATCGTAGCATGCTAACTACATCAGATATGGGAACAACTGCATTAAGAGTAAGTGCACTTATAAAAAATTCACAGAATTGTATACCAATAATCTGCTAACATCGTAAATATTATACGTTTGGCATTGTACATGATTAATTCTGGTGCATTGTGAGTAGATCAATCTTAGACTTCCCAATGTATTTACTCCTCTTTCCTATTATATTCTGCAAGATATTGCCAGATTATAAGATATTAATAAGATATTGATATAAACGGAGTTATCAGCAAATTAGTCTATTACGGTCGGTATGCGGACGATACGTTATGCATCTCAGATCGTCATCTATGCACAGAGGAATAAGTGAGGCAATTTAATCTCACGCAAACATAAAATTCACCCTTGAATCTGGGTTCAGCAACTCAATGTCGTACTTAGGCATTCAGATTAACCGAAGATCTGACTAGTCTGTCCAGCGCAGTGTCCATAGAAAGACAACGTGGAATGAGCAATATACTTACTTTGCCAGCTTCATTCCGCTCAGCCAGAAACAGAAACTTGTTCAGTGCTAAACGAGCAAGAAGGAAGGATGTGTAGCGAGGACATGCTTTCGGACGAGTTAAACTTTGTACTAAGCCTATTCGATAGGAATGGTCATACTGAGAGGTCTGTTCATAGAAAAATGGAAGTACGAGAAGCAAAGGCACAAGTGGACTCTGTAGGAAAGAAACCGATCTACTTATCGTTACAATTCAAGGGGGACAGGATAGCTGAACCAATGTCTAGAAGGCTTTCTGACGTCATCAATCAAACGTACTAAGCATCAAGCCTACGGCTAAGCTTCTTCTCGTTGTCCACCATGAATCAACCACTTAACGATAGGACTCCATGGTCAACTACTTCATTTTGTGTATACTCTTTCTCTCACTCGTGTGGATCAAGATATATCGGAACAACTACCAGGAGACTGTCCGAGAGAGCCAGGGAACACTGTCCAGCTTGGCTGTATAGCGGCGTGACTAGATCAGTGATCGACTCGCATGAAGCATTCCAGCCCATCCACCGTGTACCCAGATGTCACACAAGAGCGGTTAGATGTCGTCTACTGGCAGCGGCCGAGGCGATAGCCATCAGGCTTCATGACCCTGACCTATGGGAACACAAGCAATTTGTCCAGGCATTAACTCTACCCTGGTCTTCTATAACACGGACACGTAGTGTGGACGTGGGCCACAAACACAAACAAACAACTGATCGCCGCGGGGCCAATCGCCTAGCTTGGTCAATTAGACCATCTGGGTTTTGAACCTGTACCCTTAGCTGATATTTAAGTTCATGTCATTCATTTGTGGTGTATTAGCCTGAGGAGGAACCATTGAAAACAATCTTGTCCGCTAACATTTATTCTGGTTATTGAAACAGATGCACAATCTGAATGTGAACATCAATTACGTGTACAGTCCGTCTCGGTGTAACACTTTTCTGTTGGTCACCGACTTAACATTGCTGTTTGACAGCACGTCTGGGTCCAACGCAAAAGCTATGGGAGGTAACATTTGGCAGTCAAAGCCGAATGTTCAGTCGTCACTCTTTTTCCCAGCTACTAACTAATGATTTGGATGTTTAATCAGATGTGTGACTCCTGAAAATTATTCGTAGCAGGTAGTAGTCAACCTAAAATATTCCACAGCTATAGGAAATATCATTGCTTGCAAGCAAGATAAAAGCAGCAGAAAATATGAGGGAAATCTCTGTTGTAGAATATGAACAAAGTACATAACAGCGCCGTACCTAAAAAGGCGCATTTTTCATAGGATGCGAATCGATAAGCTGCTAGCCGATCTCTAGCATTTATGTACACTATATAAAGAAACTGATGCTCCGCAGATTTATTGGGCCAATAACGCTGCCCTTGTGAGCATTAGGGTTGTACCTCATTGTGTTTTGTCCGGGGCTAAGCTGTAGATCGCAGTGATACTATTACCCCTGTTGGTTGTTTGAAATCTAGATTTGCGGCCTCCGTAAAAGGATACGTTCACCACAACCGCTTCCCCAGGAAGCCTACACCTGCAGCTAGACCAAGATTGGCTACTTACATAATTTCTCTACTGTTATAACACGTCTTGGTTAATCCAGAATAGATAAGAAGGGGTCACATGTGACTGTGATCAACGGTTCAACACTATTTCAACAAAAAACTCAGAAGCTTGGACGTCTAATTGGAAACTATGCGTACCAGTCGAACGGATTAGCTGTCTAGACGAAATAACTCTGCTCTTTTGTACATGCAGCGATTAGAGTAATTGTTGCCCGCTGTCTTCCTTTTAACTTCGCAACTGAATATGTCATAAAAATTAAGTTCACTAGACGCGATTTGGTGTGAAGCTGCTCAGTGGTGATGGGCTTCTCAACGATATTAGCCGAAGCTGCAGGAGCTTGTAAAGCAGCGCTGGAGATGACAGCACTCTCCGTCGTTTCAGGATCTGTTTTGCAGTCTGGAAATCTAAAGCTTATCTTCAACATTGCCAGGCACCGCGTCAAGCGTTACCATTAGTGCGAACAGTTAGAAGTCAATTAGTTACTCATCCACTTACGTAACTACTTTAACGCCTGCTAGAAAGATGTCAACAAAGGTGTATCAAATTTTAAGGTGTCATTGCGAGTCTTCGCAGCCTGTAAAATAGGTGCCTTATCACTCCTGTCATTAAGAGTGCATTTTACAACATAGCCGTCGGTTCAGACCAGTTGCCTCTTTTAAACGTTAGTTGGAGGTATCCATATTTGTATTTGCCTATTGCTGCGACCTCAGAACGTCTACGCTAACAGGGGGACCATGGGTGGCTAGCGATGCCGCATTCACAGTCCCATATTCATTATAAAACGGATTGAATAAGACAGGTAGGCATGTGTATAGTAGCCACTTGTTAACAACGGTACAGGCCCACACTCCTACAATTTGCGCAGCAACAGCATTCATTTCTATCTAGAAAAGGAAACCATGCGTACTAGACGTACTCAAGAAGGCGGCTAGACCGCTAGTCCGATCCATAATAGATGGAACCAGTATTCGAGCCTCGCAAAGCCACGAGGACCGTACAGCTCGTCTCCCGAGCAATAATTCGCAACCTGTTGGAGGCAATAATCGAGAAAAAATTTGTTAAAATGGCAGGCACCATGTTAACATGCACATCGAGCGCAGCCACATGGTGGACATCAAGCAACAGTAAATCACTGGAAATGATCATATAAAATAAGATAACTCAAACGTATCTTACGGATACGCCTACTTAACTCTTCATAAAATCAGCACATAAATTACCTATGTTATCAACATCGCGATAAATCCCATATGGCAGAAAGGTTATAAAACTATGCAAAATGCCAAATAATATTAAAGAACTTAACCAATATTCGTTAAGCGACGTGTGTAAGTAAATATAAGTTTCTTTCGATGACAATAAACCGGGTAACAAAGCTAGCATTAAGAAAATATAGCAAACCCAGCAGCTGAAATAAAGAAACTCAGCAAGTAAGCATGTGGTTAGTAAATCGAATGCAGCGCACTTACCAACCCTGCGCCGGTTCTGCCTACGTTCTTAGCAGCACCCGTCGTCGTTTTGATTCTGGTCCCCATTGACCTCGCTTGTGGCTAACTTGGCTTTCCTAACACTTGCACTCTCGACCGTATTTGCTACACCACCATGCGCTCGACGTCGATGGAGTACAGACCATCATTGCCTGTCACTTTAGCACCTGCCGCTACTTCACTGCATACTTGGATTCCTTATTTTGCACATCGGCAACGGTCTTCCTGATCAGATAATGTTATGCACTCTGATCAAACGTCTTAGATTCCCAAGACCAGAGATCAACACTAGAACGTCGTAGGCCAACTTAGAACAAGTCCTTAAAAGGACGCTCCGCTTTGCCTGCATACCGCTTCCCCAAACTCTGTTAACCATCTAACAGCTGTTCCGAGATCCGCGTTGAATCTATATGGCACACACGGGCAATAAACTTCAAGTGTCTTAGCAAAAGTATGCAGTCCACTGGATACATTCCACTTTGGCTTAGTACCTCGGTGTCCGCATATCTACCTCTACAACAGAAGCGCATATTTGGTCGCAGACACCGTCGATGAAACCAACCGATATATATTATTGTCTCGCTATTCATTGTACAAGTTTCGATGCCGTATAATAAATCGACAGCATCATGGATTTGTGGAGCTCTAACGCATGCCAACAGTAAGCTTGTGGTTACTCCGCGCTCTGCTCTCAGGCTTCTCGCATGCGGCGCAAGTACGAACCTCAATATTTATTCTATGGTAAGTCAGCTCCACACCCGCCAGGTACCAGAAGTTAGAAGTAAGTTCCCAAACGCCATCAACAATACTGATTTGTGGCAGCTTTGTAGATTTCACTTCTGTTGAAGGCTGAAAGAGACAGGCTGTTTTGCCTGTATTGATGGGGAACCGAGCTTGACCGCTGTCAAAGCCGGAGCATTAGTGATGAGTAGCAACTCATCTGCGCTGTGCGCAGACGACGCACATTTGTCATGGAACAGCTACATCCGGATAGTTGACTCACATTAGTGTACTCTCACCAAAAAGACGGATGTTCAGTAAGCCACCATCAATACTGAACTCGAAACGAATGCCATAAGCTGAAGCCGCGTCAAAAGCACAACACAACATGGCATGTAGATACCTATTTAACAGAGCAGGAGATAATACGTAGCCTAGTTTCACACCAGTGAAAAATGCAAAATCATCTGCGATTTGTCCATGCAGCTACACCCTCGCTCACATATTACTGAGCAGACACACAACTAAAGTTAGTGAATTACTCAGGTAACCACACTTATACCAGACGAAACACCATGCATGACGATTAATCGTAGCAAATATCTAGTAATATTAAATACATCACGCACGACGGCTGGGCTCGCTCTCTTCACTTCTCCTGCAACTGGCGAGCCGAAAGCACCATTTCGATGGTGATGCGGCCCAAACGAAATCCACACTGCTCCTCCGTCACGATCGATTATACAACCTGACTGACGTGGTGGCTGAGAAAGATGCACGCAGTCGCTTTCCTCACAAAACTCATCCAATTAGTACCACGATAATTCGTAGCACACGGATTGTTTCTTTTGCCGTTGTACAGTGTTAACGCAAAGGTATCCTTCAACTCAATTTCATCCTCCTCTTCAAACCACACACGCTGTGCCAAGTGGTGCAGTAGTCACTAAGGTTGGTCAGCCGTGTTTCAATACTTGAGGCGGAATCTCTTCGGCACCGGCACACTTGCCGTTTCGCAGCTGAGCAGGTACCCCCTGCGCCTCCTTCACTATCGGCATGTCCGGCATACTCGCCTTCAAATCGTGATGCGTCAAACAGTACAATGTAGTCCAGACAAATTACAAACCTTTTTCCAAGAGACAGCGAAATGATTTGGCTAGGTCTGCATTATGTCTGCAGTCTTTGTGTAGGCGGCAAGTAAACTAGCATTTAGCAGCCTACCCAACGGCTACAAGATGAATCCATACACCGCCTAAAATAGTTCAATACTTGGGTGTGTTGACAACTTTCTACGTTGCATTCCATCTGCTTAGCCTTCTCCAACTACTATGTATTTTTAATGTGACAGAGTTCTCTAGGCATTCGCTAACAAATTCTGCGAAACGCTGCTTTATTCCAAGTCACTGAGGTCGGCCGCATACGTAGCCAAGGCTGCATTTTTTTCGGCCACCAAGTGAGCCGATTGTCACATAGTTCTTATCAAACCAATCGGCTGCTTACTGTTTGCGCTGGATGGTCTCCTCGACAGCAGCCGTCACCTTGTCGCAATTGGGGTGCCACAGGTCGCTAACTATTGCTATTCATTCCATATCACACTGTTGCGCAGTTATCGCATTTGCAGCTTCAGGTCAGGAGTAAATACATAGATTTACTACAATATATCTACAGTTCGGTTAGCGGCAAATTGTCATCAGTGCCACACTCACCTCCACACAGTACACATGTCATGGGCCCTTCACGCATACGTGCGATGACGTAGTCGACCAAGTGAGCGTGACATATCCATGGTTGCGTCTAATTAGTTACTTCATGCGCACTCAGTACAAAGCGAGTGCCATTGATTGTCAGGCCGGAAGTAGCACATAGTGAGAGCAGCCGGTCATAGTTCTCATTCACTGAACCAATGCCATGCGGACTGATAAAATCTGTCCACTCGTTGCAGCATGTCCTGTGAGCGCTCTGAAATCACCCATCAGGAATTGTTAGTGGCCCATCGGCACAGACCATACCACGGAGGATAACTAAGTGTAACTGTGATAAAACACATCAGCGTTTAAACCGACAGATTAGTAACTAATAAAAGAACTGCCTAAATATCGTCCTGCGCGTGCTACAGTAGTTATTTTTACTGCAACATAAATAACAGCCTGTGTTTCCATATTGTTACTGCTGTATTAAATGTGATTTGTTAAATAAATCGGTCTGGGTTTGTCTTCATTATTAGGGGCAGCGTGTTTGGTATGGGATAAATAACCAATATTTTAATAACTGTATCAATAATGGATATATTTATTGGCGTCTGTTGTTCAAGTCAGTCAAGCAGGACAAGATAATGATTACCAGGCAATTTGATAACATTACGTGAAGCACATCAAACGATGTAGGTTTAGTGGCTCTATCTTTGGCTACTACTTGGCGCTTCTTAGTTTCGCTGCACCCCAAAGTCCGCGCAGACTCTTGGTTAGTGAACAACACCTAAGCGAAGTGCACAGTTTATGCAGTCACATTCCTTGTGCTAAAGATTTCAGTTCTTTAGTGTAAGCTCCTCTAACATTTTTGCCTCACCTGCAGACTTCCAAAGCCGCTTCACCTAAGCGGTACATGTCTTCCGGTGGTATTTGCTGCAGTTGCGAGCTCGTATTTGAAATAACTGAGCTTGAGAGCATTTGAATCACCAACATGACTCCCAGTGGTCAAAGAATCTAGATAAAACCAAATGTTCCGTATGTTACGGCACTGTTGTTCAGAGTTAGCCTACTTACCAAAACACATTTGGCCTGACCGACTGGAATCTTCGACCATTGTTAGGAAAACATGCTGCTCAAATAATTTGTAATTTATTTAAAATTTGAGAATCAAGCTGTGGCCTATGCAACGTGTAGAATATATCAAGGCACCTTGCACTCGGCTAAGTTAAACTGTTGATATACATTTACAAAATAGTTTACTATCTCCAATGCATGGAATTACATCAATGGTGCTTTTTTGTCAGCAAAGAGACATGGTTATTCTTGCATGAAGCTCCAGTCTCTGAAAGTTACACATTTGTTGCACGCAGGCCATTAACACTAGTTCCTAGTTTGATGAAGTTGACCTCAACATCGTAAGATAGTAACGTGCAAGTCAGTGGATATTGAGAGGCGCTATACCACATCTAGTAACTTATTCACGATTGTCGTTGCCGGCCCCCGTAGCTCAGTGGTCTGAACCATGGACTGGCAACAGTCGAGTTGCGGGTCCTAGCCCTACCAAGGGTCCGATGGAATGCGCACTGCTGATGATTTCCGAAAGGATGAAACGCGCGTTCTAATTAAGTAATGTTAGATCAGCTGCTTGTAGGGCAAAGGGAGGAGCAATGTTCTGCATTGCGGATGAAATCCTGGTAAATATACCTAGCTTTGAACATAGAAATGCTTACAGTCGGTCGTTTCTATGACAAGGTGCATATTAGTATATATAGTATAGTATAATATATAGTATAGTATATATAGTATACAATGTAGTATGGTATATAATATAGTACGTTTCTCCATTAGTCTAACATTGTCGTAGATGCAACCAAATATCTCAATGAGACCTCATATAAGAGACGTCCTACTTTAAAACAAAACCATACAAAGAAAACTAACACGTTATCCAAAATACGTAGCTGCGCCGCTGTTCCGAACATTTTCTTCAAATAACTTAAATATGATAGAATAGCAATATATCAAAAGTAAATAATTTGATATAATAAGCGCAGCAAGCTCCAAAATTAGGGACTAAGGCATTTTTGAATACTTATCTCATTAGTGGCCTCTTGTTGCGCTCAATTTGCAACTATGGATAAAACTGAAAATTGACACATGGAGTTGACTCTAAATTAGTAGTATCGGCGCTAACTTTCACATACAAGGTGAAAAATTACAAATATCCTTTGGCTTAATAGCATGCGCAACATAGTTAACCTTGTGTTTTTAATCCCTGTTTATGTTATAAAGTGCACAATCCAAAAGCTATTTATATGTATCAGTTGATGCATATCATACTTAGTATTCATTGTTAAATAATTTAACGTATCTAGACTAGTATTTTACAGCGCCCTCTATCACAGCGGCCCCTTCGTTTTGATGACTACAGTTGACAGGAAAATTTGAAGGGGAATCAGTTAACACCCACGCTGTATAAAGGAACCCATTCATAAGCAGTATGGCAGAACATGAAGAGTCGCAGGACTGGCGCAAAAATATAAATATATGAACTTAATTTTTAAATTTCCTCATTTTACCATGATAGCAATGTGTTTGTAAACGAATGCAAAGAAGTCGAGCATACGACTTTTGGATAACCTGTTTCGTGCGTCTGATTGTCATGCAGGAAGGATTAACCGATACTATACATGAATATTGCTAGGTCGAGCGCAAGATCAATTACAGCGCTAGGCAACTTAAGGTGGCAAATAAAACAATAAAGAAATTTAGTTAAATATATCGGGTATATTCGACTAGATAATTACGTTAAACGAGACTTAATATTAGTTATCAAGGAAAACCAAGGTCCTTTTCTGCAAATGCTGAGAAAATTAATTCTATTATAATTATAACTACAATGCTAAAGGATGAAAGTGTATGATTCGGAGCAGCAAATTTTCGGGCTATAAGTTGATGGACTATGCCTGGTGCAGTGACGCTTCACCGAATAAAAAGAACTAGGTAAAATTTATCTTTTGTAATTATTATCATAATATTTTACAATCCTACTTACACTTCACATGTTATTCCCATCCAAATTTAAATAATGTGAGACGCTGATATTCTAAGTTTTGTGTTTATTTTACGTGCTTAATAAATCATCTTAAAACTGGCTTGAAATATATGTAAACCCGTATGCTTCTTCCATTAACATCAACTTTGCTTAGTTTATTCTTATATCTGTCTGATGCAAATTATGATCGCGCTGCTTTTTATAGTACCTAGATACTTAAGCATTTTGAATGCACCGTAAATGTTTTTAGACTCGGTATAATTTACGGTTTAAAAGGAAGTCATACGTACTCAGGAGTAAAACGGAAAGAGATCCTTGAGGCTTACTTAGTACATTATGCACAATGAAATAAACCGTGGAGAACCCAACATACAATTACATTTTTCCATTTGTTTGGGTAAATCGGTGTAAGTTTCAGAACTATGAAGTTACGTGAAATACAGTAGACTAAAGAAATGTAAGCATTTTGGATATTTTTGATAATATGAAGTGAGCAATAGCATGGTGTTGTGCTAAAGGCAAATTTGTGATGCAACACCCTGAATAAACCACGAGTTCTGGTACATTTTCGTCTCCATGGGACGAAACGGCTGTCTAGCGCTTTCCTGGATGTGTTGTGGCTGTCCGCCTGTGTCTAACTGCGACGAAACTACAAAAACAAATAAACGCGTTTGTTCGATTTTCAGCAGAGGTGCATCAACCGCAGTGAGGAACCTACATCATTGAGAGTAAAGCTGTCGTGGCTGAAGACAGCATGTCAGTTGCTCTGACAGCTGGGCTGGTGTGATATGGAAGCAGGAATTGCAAAATATCTTGCGGGTGTAGATGATTGACTCTCATCACATTTGGTGTCTCGATTTGTCAGATGTTATCTTTGATACTCGAGACATTTAGCTCACCTTAATTTGTCGTCAGCCTCCTGTACAAAATTTAATTATCATTCCTAAGTTAGCCGAAGGCATATGCTTCTGTAAACATGTAATATT
The DNA here is from genome assembly GCA_944474145.2 of Dicrocoelium dendriticum. Classification (NCBI taxonomy): domain Eukaryota; kingdom Metazoa; phylum Platyhelminthes; class Trematoda; order Plagiorchiida; family Dicrocoeliidae; genus Dicrocoelium; species Dicrocoelium dendriticum. The sequence continues at coordinate 19,640 of CALYDF020000470.1, read as the reverse complement.
GGTGGCGGTTAATGATCAATGAACAATGGACAACCATTTATGGGGGGTAAATGAGCAATTGCTTGACACGTCCCGTATGATGGTGAAGGGAAAACTACAATTATCAAAATATAGATAAGTTGTATGTGAGTTTAGCTAGCAATTGCGCTGCTGATTAATAGTATAGTTAGTCGGAATTGAATGTGAAGGACAAAGCAAAATGGGGAAAGTTCCAGTTTTTGTACTCCGTAAGAAACGTAACAACGAGGACACTTACATTTGTACGGCCTCCTCATGTTGATGTAACATCTTAATTCGGTTTGGAGTGATAATTTATATATTCAACATTTGTACAGTTTAGGCAATGAAGTGATGGATGCAACGGGCAACATCCTATCGGTTTCTTAAAATATCCAAGGTCGGGGTGGAGACAACGAAATTTGGGAGAGAGTTTCAGGGTTGGCAAACACGTAGAGAAAAATGATTCCACCGGCATTCCAGGCGGCTAAATTTTGCACGCAATTTCAGAGGTTTACCTATGAGATCGGTGTTATGGCGGATTTTTAACAAGTGATGGCAGATGCTACTAGGGTCACCCAATCTTGGGTAGACCAATATGAGACCGCAGCGCAGCCTTCGTTGGCGGCCACTGAAACTCCACGCAACTTCAGCATTTGATGTCAGAAAAGATTTCTTAGGCCTTGACGTTTTTATAGCCCTGCCTCTTGGTTTTTCTAGCATTTCTAATTTGCGCTTCAACCAAGGTTGACAAGCTTAGATGGCGTACTTAACGTGTGGGCGTACGTAAGAATTGTGCATCGTGGGGAAGATTAAGGTGTGGAATCTTCCGAATGCTTTCCACAGCAAGACGATGTGCTGCTTGATTCTCTCCGTAGCAGCAATTGGCCGATTGAACAGTTAAAGTCACTTTGAATGAGCATATTGGGGTCGCGTTCTTGAGAAATTTTACCATACATGTGACCCTAGCCTATACACATAGTCAAGTCTGTGGCACAATTAAACAACGTGATATATTTCACATTGAACAGTAGTGTGTTAAGAACTGAGCAGTTTCAAATATTGTTGAGGAGACGCTGGAGTTTTTCGTGATCGTTCGGTTCTTTGACTACTGGTCATAACTTGATATTATCCGGGAATAGGATTTGGGGGTTCGTTCACCCGCCAGATCGTTTATGAAAATCGATAGTAGACTAAACCGAGCACCGAGTCTTGTGGTACGCTGCACTCCACCCAAAGTGCGTCGGACTGGGATTTTTGTACTCTAACTTCCACCCGACGTTCTTGTGAGTAACTGCCTATCCAACGCAACATTAAGTAACCAGTGCATAGAGCTGAAGTTTATGGAGGAGATTTCGGTGATCTAAGCAGTCAAACTCTTTGATGATGTCCAAGAAAATGACACAAGCTCCTGCTTCAATATCAACTGCTACAGTTCAGCCATCGCGAGCAATATGCAGGTTTGTAGTGCATGATCGCTTTTGTCAAAAGCTATGTTGCTCTGGTACTATGTTCTTGTGAGCTTCAAAATAATGCATCACATGAGAGATTCCATAAAATTGGAAAGCACAGGAAGTAGCGTTATAGGACGGGACTTATTAAATCAGTGTGACTACCTCCCTTATGAATAGGAGTGAAGACTCCACGCTTCCATTTTGTTGGAATTTGGTTCTCATTCAGACAGCTTTAAGAGAATATAGCCACAGGTTCCTCAATATCCTTGGCTGTTGTCTGTAAAGCTTTCAGCTGATAGTTATCGACACAAGGAGAGCTGTGGAGATGTAGGAATGACAGTTACTTTGACACGATTTCTGAAGCAAACGTAATGTTGGACAAAATTGAAACAGCGATAACCGCTGGGCTGGCAACTCCATGATACATTTGTGAGTAATGAATCTCTAAGATATGGTTTGCTCCTTTCGCATGCACTCTTCAGTCGTGATTAGGGCTGGAATTTCAAGTTGCATTTTACCAAGGCCAATAACATGGCTGTATAAGAGTTTGCACTTCGTGCAGCATCTCTTCAATAATGCCCGCTGTTGCGTCACCTTGTCCTCGCGTGTCAAACCAACATGGAAATTATACTGAACGATATATGCAGCCAAGTATTTGGAATTCGGGGAGTCCTTGTGAGCTTTGTTGCTTAGTTACTCAAGGACTTGTTTTTGAGAATCCCGCTTCCCAGAAATGATTACCTTCTCCTTTGACGATGGAAGGATTTTGGCTGTGACTTGTGCGTTACCTGAATGGTGAATGTCATTGTGAAAGTGCCCTAGCGATTACTGTGGGAGAAACCAGTTTATAAGTTCCCAGAGTTCTTCTTAACATGCGCGGACAACACGTTGTCTTGTGTGAACATATAATCTTGATCATCCTCTTCTTCGAGATATTCCGAATAACATAGTTAAACAGTAGTGGCACATGATCACTGCGACCCAGTATTGCGCATGTTATTAATCCGTCTACCATGAGTTCTTTGTTGGTGAGCACAAGATCAAGTATCGACGGTTTGCTAGCAATTCGAAATATGGTAAGAGAGGTCACTTGGGTTTACAGAAGATAATTGTAAATTAGCTCCTGTAAATAGGATTTAATCTGCAGACTGTCGATTGCCACTATTTCCAGGTCGTGCACAGTAAAATCGCTTGCGAGGAGAATGTGAATGTAACTTGCTCTTTTCAATTTGAAAGAGGTGGTATAGTTTGTTGTCCATTCTACACAGAGTTTGGTGGACAGTAAATCACAGCTATAAGTCATGTATCTGTTCCGTAACTGCAGCCGGCAACAAAGGGTATCTGAGGCTTGGACCTCTGGGTGGTCAATAACTTCACAGCGGAGATTATCCTTGTAATACATAAGTACTCCACCACCACTTCCAGCTGTCATTTCGAAGAAGTGACATGCCACGTAATTTGACTTCAGAGTCTGCAAGCGCATTGCTTAACCAGGACTCTATAATCAGAATGAGATCCTGAGGTTGTAATGCATAGCCTTCTCTAAGTTCAGACAACTTAGTTAGAAGACATTAGGTGTTAGTATAAAAACATATTAGTTTTTGATGTTAGAAGCGTATGAATAGACAACAAATTCGTGTTCGGTTTTAAGTCGACCGTTCGTCATTCAGCCGCTAACCACTTTTGCGTGGGTCATTTGTTCTTTTATTTCATGTAGGCTGCATGGAAGCATGAGGCATCACATGTCGAAACGTTCTACCGTGCTTCTCCCTGTCCCGTCAGGTGTCGCTGATTCCATATTGTCTACAACTCTGCAGAATTGTGAAGGCGAATATTTCCCTGTGGTTGCACGTTACAATGAAGTGCTGACTAATATTGGCCGTGCGCCTGCTATCCTTAGCTTAATCCAGTAAGCAACTTTGCGCGTCGCTCTAACCAGCTATCCCATAGGAGTTCTATCATTTCATTGGAGTGTTGCAATAAATGTTGGACCGCAACCCGTCATCCTGAGAGTGTTTCGCCAATGTAGCACCAATGGTATCGGTCCTGATTTTGCGCTTCGTGCTCAAGAGAGCCCAGTAGTTTAGGAACTTTATGAATAAACATAGCTTTTGCTTGCATTCGTAGAATGGCCGTTATGGTTTTCATTCCCCTATGACCGTCATTTTCAAGGAAAATCGAGTCTTATGCGTTACCCGCTCAAGAGGTTGCGAATATGAACTACTGAGATTATGCCTGTATCTGTCTCCTCATTTGAGTACAAGATCGATCGAAGAAATCGGTGTACACCGTAGTGCAATGAATTTGGGTGACGTGCCACACATTGTAGTTCAGTTGGTTCAACCCGAATACCAATCCCATTGCAGATAAAATGCTACCGGTTGCACTCTTCTACCAACTCACGCTTTATTGGGCAAGAAGTGGACTCCGAAACGTTAGTGCACATGACCTTTAAAGCAATCCGGTTCTGTTTAGCGAATATCCGTTTGAGTATTGTGACTAGTAACTATAGGGTTTTGGGTGGGCCCAGAAGTACGTTGTAAAAACAGCGTCGCATTGCTCGTGGTTGGTCCCGAAAATAAACCAAGACGTTTTTATCGAGGTGATCGATGTATATGTTACCGGGCTCTAGACTCTCGTTGTCGGCATTGTGACCAACTCGTGACATAAGGCATCTGGAGATACGTTTGTAGCAGTCACGATGGATGTGGTTTGCCTATTAAAGGGATATTATTCGTCGGAAAAGGTGGTGCAGATGCCTTTTGGTGGTTCGTAAGCCTGAATTTATCCTTCCAGTTAGAGGCAGAACTCTAAATGTTTTTTTGTAGAGTAAGCTCGGTGTAGTTAGATTATAATGACAAAACTTGATGCATGCCATCTACTGGACTGCTTCAGTATTTTAGTTTTTCACCAGCGATATTATACATTTGACTATTCGGATTGATTTGCATGTTTGTCAAAATCAGAACGAATCAGTCTGGTTGATTTATATTGTATTGTATTTCTTTTAGACCAGCACAATGGGGGTGACCACAAAATTCACAAATATTATTTCGTTTAAATGCGCGTATATTGGTGCTAACCACATTTTTGGTTTAGTGGAGTCAATTCCATTGAGGACCGTCGTTGCGAACGAATGATGTGCTTGTCTGGGCACTTGAATTAGAGGGTGAGTGACGCTCACGTACTTGTCCTAGTTTCACTCACGACGTCGGGTACTGTAGGTAAGTCTGCAAGACGAGAACAAACGCACACAGGTTTTGGCTAGCTTATTGATCCACACTGGTTCCTATAGAGAAAAACGATCAAAAGTGGTTTGTAGTGGGTGGATGACGCAGTAAACTTATACACTCCAAACACACAAACATATTTTTCTATGAGGTTATTTTCTTTAGCATTGTTTATATATTCTGCCGTGCATGCATTTGCAATTATTGAACTAACTGCTATGGCAAGTATTAGACCGATACAGTTGTTGTAATATTTACTTGCACAAGCATTAATTGCTTAAGTTCTGCAATTAGCTAAAACGGCAATATTGCAAAGTACATAGATCCGATTGATTTATGCGTGGCCAGTAGAGTTCAATTTAATGCAGTTTATCGGAGACCACGCGAGCAACTGGATTTCGATAACATGCTCGGCTCGAAAAATTTTAATTCTGAATCGTAAAATACTAAGGGACGGTATAATGGGGTATCTGGTGATAATTGTGATACAATTTAACACTTATCAAAACCCTTCAGGCCTAATATCGAGAATGCAGCTATAAGTGCTACCCAGATAAGTAAAATTTGTGTCCTACAAATAATAGTTAATAATCACCAGAGCACCGGATATTTTGTGTTTTACTTACCCAACATCATTGAATATCTTGAGCAAACAGATAAATGAATACCAATTAGGCTGTCTACCGGCAACGTTTTTTCAAATTATATATAGCGGCTTTTAAAATCGTCACATATATCAATATACATTTATCAGCATTATCCTGGATTAACATTTATAGTAATGGCATCCATAACAAGAATATACATGCACAGATATTGCTTATTTCAAATAATATTTTATAATATACTGCTTCAAGTTATTATGAGGTATTACTAAATGTATTAATTATAAGAAATCATATTGTTGCTTCCACCACCGGCATTTTTCTTCCCTTTTCTTAGCTCTAAACGATGCAACATTTAAATAAAACGCTGTTTAGTGTTATATGCAACAGTAACCTTTAAAATTCTCTTTATAATAGGAGAACGATCTAGATGACTATCATTAGATGATTTGGCAATCAATATGGCAGGGAGCAGCTGGAAGTTCTGTGTTGTTTACACAAAATAGTAACGTTTGATATTGATGATACCTGGGAATCACACTAATGATTATAGATTTCGTAGTCATTTGATTTAATGCTGGAGAACATTTTAAGTAAACCATCTGTGGTCTTCCAACAATTTGAACCATATTTAATGGTACAAGCTAACATTGACCAAAACGCGAGATAACTTTAATTCACACAGGAACATCGTACTCAATAATTATATCCGAGGCTTATCCAAATTATTTGCTCCGGTCAAGCACGCAAAAACCGACCTTTAAAAGATAAAATTTATAATGAGGATTGGTTTGTTTGACAGTAACGCCCAAGTCTAAAAAATGATGTACACTTCTCAAAATTAGACCTTGATTAGCAGAAAAAAGTTATGTAGCAGCAATCAAAAATAACGCTCGGTTTTTTACATACCTATTGAGAAAAATGATCTGAAAAGTAAACTACTAAACTACGTGTATATTTTATGTATGTTTAAAGTCAACATACCGTAAATTTTTGCATAAAGTATTGCCACCGATATTTAAACGTTACTAGTTAATGCTAAGAATTAATATGTAACAATTTGTAGCTACTTTGGTGCGTATATACATAAGGCTTCCAACTGTCGGATATACAAAACCCTTAGCACCGCAAAAGGTTGTGTATCTAGCAATATAAATTGCTATGTGAACAATTGCAATGAAAAAAGAGCATATATTTTTCGCGGTTAAATACCATTTACCTGATAATCCCCGTAGGATAATTGCAGTGAAAATATATATTGCAAGAATCAACCAAAGTGCAATAAGTGTCTGTCGTATTAGTGGCATTGCAGAATATGGATCGTTTGAAAAGGGAATCAGATCTGCACAGACAAAGTAGTATCGCGGGTAGATATAGTTCGGTAACTCAGTGAGAAATAGAAAAAGCATAAAAACGTTACCACTTCTATTGATTTAATTGGCAGATGTGCTACGTAAATCCATTTTAAATAAAAGTAATATTCTCAGCAGAAAACTTATACAAGTAGTAAAAAAGGAAGCTGCGGAGGGTAGAAAAAAACCAAAGAAAACTTTTGTGTTACTCCGTCGAACGGACTACATAAAGCAATGCAAGCTGGAAAGATTCATAAAAGATATGGAAAATGGGTGTTGTCCAACCGAAAACAATGCACAACCACGACGCGTTTCGATGTAATTTCATCTCATCAGGTGGAGAAAGCAGACCTCCATCTCGCGATCATTCAAAAACTAGCCCACACAACAACCGCTTTGGACATAGGATCACGGTTGGCAACGCATTTTGGCACAACGTTATAATACTAAATGAGGCTCAAGTTTGGACTACACGTTGTGTGATTAGAGTGAAAAACACAACCTCAATGTAAAGGACTGTGATTCACATTGGAATGAACCTAAGTCACTGCGATCACTGGAACCGTATTCCACGTAGATGGAAATTGGTTGTTGCCCACCCGAAAACACTGCAAAACCATGACGCGTTTTGAAGAAATATCATGTCATCTGGTGGAGACAGCAGGCCTCGATCCCGCCACCATTGTAACAGTAGCCCAAACCAACACCAAATTTGGAAGCTGTTAACGGGGGGGGGAGGCAGCGCTTCCAGGCACAAAATTGTATGACTATTTGGAGGATTAAGTTGGGAATACAATGGTGTGATTGTATTGCGACACGAAACCTCAACACAATGGACTGTGATTCACATTGAAATGAACCTTAGTCACTGCATTCATTGAGACGTTATTCATAGTAGATGAAAATTGGTTGTTGCGCACCCGAAAACACTGCACAACCACGACGCGTTTCGATGTAATTTCATCTCATCAGGTGGAGACAGCAGGCCTCGATCCCGCGACCATTGGAATAGTAGCAAACAACACTAGCCCTTTGGTTACCGGGTCACGGTGGCAACGCTTTGTGGCACAACTGTATATGACTAACTGGAGGGTCAAGTTTGGACTACATGTTGTGTCATTGGATTGCGACAGGCAACCTCGATATAATGGACCCTGATTCACATTGAAGATAACCTTAGTCACTGCGATTACTGGGACCGTATTCAAAGTAGATGGAAATTTGTGTTGCCCAACCGAAAACACTAAACAAACAAGACGCCTTTCGATGTACTATCATCTCATCAGTTGCAAACAGCAAGCCTCGATTTCGCGACCGTTGGATTAGTAGCCCACACCAATACCAATTTGGATAGCGGGTCACGGTGAAAAACGCTTTTTGGCACAATAGGTATATGACTAATTGGACGGTCAAGTTAAATTACACGTTGTGTGATTGGATTATTACACGCAACCTCAATGTAATGGACCGTGATTCACATTGAAATGAACCTAAGTCACTGCGATCACTGGGACCGTATTCAAAGTAGATGAAAATTTGTTGTTGCCAACCCGAAAACACTGCACAACCACGACGCATTTACCTAATTTCATCTCCTCTGGTGGGGACAGCAGTCCTGGATCCCGCGACCATCGGAATTTTAGCCCACGCCAATAACCGTATGGCTACCGGAACACGGTGACAAAGCTTTTTGGCACAGGGGTATATGACTAATTGGAGGGTCAAATTTGGACTCCACGTTGTGTGATTCGATTGCGACACACAACCTCATTTCGATGGACTGTGATTCACATTGAAATGTACCATAGTCAATGCGATCACTGGGACCGTATTCAAAGTAGATGGAAATGGGATGTTGCCCACCCGAAAACACTGCACAACCACGAAGAGTTCGGATGTAATTTCATCTCCTCAGGTGGAGATATTATTCCTCGGTTCTGCAACAATTGGAATAGTAGCCCAAAACGCTGAACATTGGCAACCGGGTCACGGTCGGCAACGCATTTTGGCACAGCGGTATATGACTAATTTGAGGGTAAAGATTGGACTACACGTTTTGTGTTTGGATTGCGTCACGCAACCTCAATGTACTAGGCTGTGATTCACATTGAAATGAACCGTAGTCAATTCAATCACTGTGACGGTAGAAAAATAGATGGAAATGGGGTGTTGTTCACCCGAAAACACTGCATAACCACGACGCGTTTCGATGTAATTTCATCTCACCAGGTGGAGACATCATTCATCGAACCTGCAACCATTGGAATAGTAGCCCAAAAAAATACAACTTTGGCTACCGGGTCACGGTGGGCAAGGCATTTTGGCACAACGGTATTTGACTAATCTGATGGTAAATTTTGGACTACACGTTGTGTGATTCGATTGCGACTCGCAACCTCAATGTTATAGACTGTGATTTACATTGAAAAGAACCTTAGTCACTAAGATCACTGGGACAGTATTCAAAGTAGATGAAAATTTGTTGTTGCCAACCCGAAAACACTGCACAACCACGACGCATTTACCTAATTTCATCTCCTCTGGTGGGGACAGCAGTCCTGGATCCCGCGACCATCGGAATTTTAGCCCACGCCAATAACCGTATGTCTACCGGAACACGGTGACAAAGCTTTTTGGCACAAGGGTATATGACTAATTGGAGGGTCAAATTTGGACTCCACGTTGTGTGATTCGATTGCGACACACAACCTCATTTCGATGGACTGTGATTCACATTGAAATGTACCTTAGTCACTGCGTTCACTGTGGCGGTATTCATAGTATATGGATATTAGTTGTTGCCCACCTGAAAACACTGCACAACCACGATGCGCTTCGATGTAATTTCATCTCCTCAGGTGGAGGAAACAGACGTAGATGCCGCGGCCATTGAAATTGTAGCCCACACCAATACACATTTGGCTGCCGGGTAACGGTGGGCAACGCTTTTTGGCACAACGGCATATGACTAATTGGAGGATGAAGGTTTTTCTACACGTTGTTTGATTGCATTGCGACACGCAACCTCAATGTAATGGACTGTTAATCACTGTGAAATGAACCTTATTCACTGCGATCACTTGGACCCATTTCATATTAATTGGAAATTGGTAGAATGCACAATACTTGTGGTGGACAATAATGATTACTGCAGTTCGTAGCGATTGTGAGCAGTTGAACTTTTTTGTTGTTTTTGAAAAAAGGTAAAACTGGGTGTGACTTTGTTTTATTTTTTCGTCTGTATAAGATTTTCCATGAGTTCTCATCGCTTACAATATTTACCACCGTACCCTCGCAGGACGGTGATAATAATCATAAAATTAACCTCCCACCGCTTTGCCTGCTCCGCGTTGTGGAGCCTCAAATATATGGTTGTCGCGCTGGCTCCTTGCACCCAGGGCCTGGGTTACGTAATTCATGTGAAACTTTTTCTAGGAGTTAAGCATTTAAGGAAAGTTAGTTAATTTTAATTTTCCGTAATCTCTGTAAGAATCCAATATTTTAAGCTGAGCTTTTTAACCGTTTCCGCCAATTTTACGAGAAGCCAATTTCTTTGCGCACGAAAACTTGAGGCCGCTACCCCGGAATGCAAGTTACAACTACCGCTCCGCATTCAATATTAATGGGTAAGCAAATAGTGTACGCTCAAGTACATAGAATTAGCTACCTTTTACTAAAGCAGCTTATCAGATGACCACATATAAGCCAAATAGTGATTGCTCTGCCATTTCATGTGTTCATTATCTATCGGGATATTATTTCAATTTTTTACATAATCAGTAAATATATAATAATTAACGGCGGTAAACTGGCAGGATTGATAATTAATACAAAGACAAAACGTGCTTCAGTGCCAATTTATGAAGCACGTCATACTGGAAGTCAAGCGAGTCGGTAGTCTCAATGTGGACAAGCATAGGTTCGAATTTTGTGAGAGAGAATGCTGTGGTCCAGCCATCTCCTAATAATATGCTTGGCTGCATCCGGTTCTGGATTTCCCTGCCAACGTGGCCAGCCACAGGAGGTCTGCGCCTACAGAGGGAACATGATTGGCTTGCGCTGCACCACCCACAGCTCCAACCACACACCCCATATTCAGTGTAAAACCGAAGGAATAAGTCCGGGAGCCATGTGGGTAAGTGCCACGTTTCATCAACGGAGCCTGCCCACACTTCTTCAAAGGCAAACCCAAGAACGCTGTATTTGGGAATCAAGCGGATAAAAGACGGTGGCTGGACCGTAGTCCGCTCCACACTGATTGCATGGAATCACTATTTGATCCTGAAACGGCCACAAGGACCATGTACCCTGTCACCTCCAGCAACGACCAAATGTCTCCTAGAGCTAGTATGGACGAGGTAGTGCGTAATAGACAGGTGGGTACCTTGTCAACACGCACATCAATCGCAGACACACCGGGACTATCAAGCAACACCTAATCACTTGAGAGAACGATAACAAATAAAACACATCGCGTAATGCATAAGGAAACGGTGACACTTAACATGGATTAATTGGCATAAGAAATATGTGGTTTTCAAACGAATCCCAATTCATGAGGTCAGAAATTATATATTACGGATATGCCGCAAACCCCAAAATGTTATCGAAATTATCTAAAATTAGGTTAAGAGACGTGTGCAAGTTTATCGAAGAGAGTACAGGTAGACATTTAAATGAGAAAGAAAAACATCAGACAAAATGAAAAAAGCACCAACGGAAATAAATGAACTTAGCATGTAAGCACGCGGTTAGTAAATCGAATGCAGGGCACCTACAAAAGTTGCGCGTTTTCTGTCTGCTTACTTTCTCTTTCGCTATCTCACACGATATATACATATATATATATATATATATATATATATACATATATATATCATACGCCGTGTGGCTGCGCTTGTTGTGCATGTTAATACGGTGCCTTCCTGTCTATTACGCACTACCTCGTCCATACTGGCTCTAGGAGACAGTTGGTCGTTTCTGGAGGGGACGAGGTGCATGGTCCTTGTGGCCGTGTTAGGATCAAATATTGGTTCCATGCAATCACTGTGGAGCGGACTACGGTCCAGCCACCGTCTTGTATCTGTTTGATTCCCAAATACAGCGTGCTTGGGTTTGCCTTTGAAGAAGTGTGGTCAGGCTCCGTTGATGAAACTTGGCTCTTATCCACATGGCTCCCGGTCATACTCTTTCTGGTTTACTCTAGATATGGGATGTGTTGTTGCTTCTGTGGGTAGTGCAGCGCAAGGCAATCATATTCCCTCTGTAGGCGCAGACGTCCTGTGGCTGGCTACAGTGAACATATTCTGCTAAATACATATATGTATATGTATATTTATCGCTTTCCAGTGTGATGGTATTAACATATCCGACAACTATAGTCTTGTTGTACGTTCGAATAACGACCTCAGCCCATAGCACAACAATAGCATCAGCAGGCCAACCACAAGCCGGGATATCACCACCACAAGCTTCCGCACACCATGGGCCTTCGCGCCTATACCTATACCTATATTTATGTACATAAATATCATACATATTGTTAATATATTTTATAAAATATGGACATATAAATACCTGTATACACATATATATACATGAAATTTCGTCCCAGCTGCTTGCAAATTAAGTAGTCTATCAGATTCAAATGTGCCTGTGCGTAGTCGTCAATACAATTGACCCTGTAATGTTAATAGGCAAAGATTGTCAATTTTTTAGATGTTTGCTATAACAATACTCCCATAAAACAAGGTCTCTAAATTTTCCTACAGAGACTTCTGCTTCTCACAACACGTCGTACTATTTGATTTACAAAACCTTCTACTCCATGTTATTACTTGGTTTATTATATGCATTGTTTCCGTGTATATTTCTCTAGGGCGGATTTTTAGACCAACATTCTCTCTTGGCTTAATGATACTTGCTGATGAACCCAACAAACCGATTTTCCATGAGGCGTATAACAAGTGTTGCTGTGAAACTTTGGCACGGTTTTGAATTTCAGATGAGACATTTCGGTGCTTAAATGTAGCATAGTGCAGGGTCCTAATCAATATAATCTTCCGCGTTTGAAGATAGTTTAAGTTGCATCACATTAAAGAGATTATGCATATATGGTTCAAATATCGAACCTTATTTGGCTAGATTGATATTCTTCTCTTTATTTGCTGTAGACAATAAATCGTGAGTGCTGCTAATAGGGTTGCTAGATAGTATATAATACTGTGAGTAGTAACAGCGGTATGTTTCTCATTTCAGACAATGCACACTAAAGAAATACGGGTGCATATTACATGCCTCAAGCGTATCATTAATTGATCTGCGTGCAAATGAGAGTAATGGTAGGAATTAAAGGCTGAAAAGATTAATGATAAAATGAAACCAGTCGTACGTTTTCGATCTCATGCGTCATGGGGACTTGTGTGCCTACGATGTAATTTAACGAATAATTACAACGGAGCGTATAATACACGCTTGGTGTATCTAATCGGTATACAGAAGCAACCCGTTGTGAGACAAATCTAATATGTTTTAAAATAAATAATAAGAAAATATTAGGCTAAAACACCCAGAGAAGTGTTCTGATTTTCGCGCCTCTTTGCTGTTGCTAAGTCTCAGAAAACTGAGAGATGTGCTTTGTTTTCTTGGAATTTGGCTAGTTGTTAATTGGTTGCCTAGTAGTTAATTCAACTCAAAATAGGCTGCATGAATCTGGCTAGGATGATGTTTAACATTTTACACTGGCACTGTGGATGCAGTGAGGCATAACGTTGGCATGAAATCGCAATTAAAGCGTATAAAAGGAAACGTGCTTGTATTTGCCAAAAGTAGGCGTTCACGCGTGATACAGACACGTTTGGTGGCCTCCACAAGAAATCCTCATAACGATGGTCAGACAGATATTTTTGTGAATACCTGTAGCTCGCGGGTGGATGAGACGGTTGTCATGAGGACACATTTCAAACGAGAGCAGGCACACGGTAGCCCCACGTAACTGAGACAGTTGAAGAAGGACCACTTTTTTAACACGTTTAAGCGAAATTCCCTCAGTATTAGCGTAATTCTACGCTGCTGATGTCGACGATCCAGCCATAACTAGAGTACACATGTGCAACATAAGTAAAAATATTATCCTACATTCATATTTGACATTGCGTATGTGACAGCAAAGCTTCTAATGCTTACGAAATATCCTTGCACATGAAGCAATGGCAAATATTCGAAGTACACGTTTCAAAGGGGAGGACACGCTGCGTAGGATAGAAATATCCTGTATTATTTACCAATTTCAGTCAACCGGAAGAAAACTGCTCATGGGTGCACGAAAATAGTCTGAACAATCACGGCCATGATGAGAAATCCCTAATATAAGGACATATTGATGTTCAGTATTATCAGTTCTCTCTGGAGAATTTTGCAATACTTTGGAGTGCGAGAAACACAAGATACCAAGGTAATATACTGTTAACTAACTTAGTAGTTATTTTCTCCTGGCCTGTTTTGCCAACAAAGGAGGATGAATCATTCTGCAATCAGAAATAATTTCGTTTTATTCCATGGGACTCAAAATGATAGGCAGCAAGCATATTGCGGCCATTAATTCCTGATTCGCAGAGTCTTGTAAGCCAATGCCAAATCCGAATAACTATTGATTGTATCCTGCTTCAAATGTATACCTTCGAATGGTTCACATGATTGGGTTAGTAATCACATCTTCTTCTTGTCGTACTAGTGCCTATGAATGGCTTCACCTGTAGAGATTTGTTGACACCCTCCAGTTCCTGATGTCTGTTGCTTTGGTCTCCAGCCCGAATGGCATGCGCCGATGAACACACACGCCCTGTGGCTTCTCGCTCTGCAAACTATTTCAAGATATTTTAAGATGTTACTAAATAAAAGATTTCCAGCTTGCAAGTGAGGTGTTCATGAAACATGTGGTTACAAAGAGCATAGTAGACTAGGTCCAGTTGCTGCAGTAATTGACATACGCCAATGCAAACCTTTACTTAAGCTTCCTTCTTTGTGAAAATCGCTATGTAAACAAATCGCGATGTTCGTGTGGCTCTTTAGGATACAATGTTTCTAGCGATTACATGAAATGAACGATAAAATTATTTCATGTAGTTAATGTTATAGCGGAGATGGGAATACTCCACCAGTGTACGTTGTTTTGTGTTTTGCCCCACTCACTATATTCCCCCGTTCTCATTCAAGGTTCCTCGCATAAGTTCGATTATGACTCATAGTTGTGATTATGGACACTGAATCTTATGCTTGCTAGCTTTTCTCATATTTCGTGTATTTTGCTAGTTGGTGAGGCAAAGTATCGAACCTCCAATTGTTGAACTGACCAGGTTTGACTGACCGCATGTCAGCCATTCTGTACAGCGGGAGCTGATTTGAAACATTCGACTGCTTTGCACATACGGACTTGATGGCCAGTTTGGCTTGCTGCGTGTAACGTTGTTTTCTAACCGTTCGTTCATGTTCTCCATACCGTTAATGGTTGGAAGCAGTCGCGGGACTCCGACACAACAGATACAAAAGATTCAATGTATAATCCTGTTACTTTTTCTAGGAAACTGGATATACGCCCGTAAAATGCAACTAAAATGTAACTTTATGAATATATGTATGATTCGGTAATACTGTATACTCAGCGCTATTCATCAGCATAACTATGCGCAATAGTCAGACGCTTTTTAAATGTTAGGCAGTAGTATGGAAACTTATACATAGCTTGTTACATTCCATATTCGTCACTACATCAACCTATGTTAAAATAAGCACGAGCTTCGTCATTGGATATCAGCTGAATTTGAGAAAACACTCAGCTATTGTACTGAATTGGCCAAGGCCATGATGTGTGAACAAGAGAACTAATTAACATTGCATAATAGAGAAATAACCAAACATAAATATTTTATTGATTACTTTACATTATGCATCGAATGCAGGATCGTAGTTTTCTAGGCAGATTTAGCATGACAAGTAGGGGCAAGATAACTCACAAAGAGGACTGTATCCTGTTCTGCTATTTGGCAGGAAAACAATTGTATCCAACGAAACACCTTATCCATCTTCCAGCCTAAACCCTGCTAGCCAGTTATCAACCGATACAAATCTTCCATTCAGACCAAAGTGCGTAATGAACGCAGTTCTTTGGAGCTATTTGCTGGCCCGCGCAATACCTGGCTGAGCCATCAGCGATTGGTTGATTAAATAATCATACTAAGATTTTCACTCGCCGTCCCTCAAGAATAAAGGTAGTGAACACGCTTATTTCTCGCGCAGTGTACCCATTAGGCATAATTCACCGAAAATTAAAGGTAACTTGCAGGTTTTGTCTAATATATTGGTAGAACCATTTTCACAACCTCATAGATAGGTTTAAATGACGATTGCATTTCAAACAATGCTCTTCTAAGTGAGAATTATGTCTCACAGCCGCCACATATGGCAAAGATAAGGAAAGTGCCTGGAAGTTATGCTATACGGATCGTACTTCCGCATTATATACCAACTTCTTAACATATCTGTCTGGGTACATGCATTTGGGAATAATGTTCCACAGCTCAGTGGAACAATAGAACAATGGTATTATACAGATAGAAAAGCTGATACCTGAAAATCTCGTGAGATGGTTTGTGGGAATAACGCTATTTCAATGAAGTTATACAAAGGTGAAAAGCACATCTTTGGACTTACCATAATATCGACCTTAACCAATAAATGTATCCATCTAGACGGATGTTGTGTGGTTGGTATACACAATGTTTTTCTATGTCTTGTTGTCATTCAAAGAATATAAATCAGATAAAGTGATGTAAATGATGTAAGGCATCGTCGATTCTTATTTTAATAATGGGTAGCATGGACGCTGAAATGACAAAAGTATATGGAGCGTTCAACGGTTAAAATTTAAAATATTGCAGTAGCACTCAAGCCTACATTATTGGGTGCCAAGTTTGGATTTATGGCCCCACAATTCCGTTTTGCAGCTAGGCTTTAGAAGGTGGCGGTAAGCATGATCAGCATGATTAGCAGAAAGCTGCTAACACAGATTTTAAAGGCGACAAAACACGAGAAGACACGGTTCACAGTTAATTTTTGATTTGTGGCTGGGGGTTTTTCGTCTACCACCTTACATTATTTTTATGCGAAGGACGCTGATCAAAGGAGCGGATATTGTCACCTTAACGCGAATGCATGGATGTAGGTGAGTTACATTGTTGGCTAGCTGAATACAATGTGGGGACAGCGATGCGGTGCCCTTTTAAATAAACTATCTCTGCTTGTTTGGAAGTTCTTTAGGATCCACCGAACTGATAAAGTGAAGAACCAATGTCGTGTAATGAAATCGCCATTGAGTAAGTTCCCAGTGGACTTAAATCATTATTTAAACAACTAGATGCCTGTTTTTTAAGCCCTTTGAAGGTAGACTTCTCACCACGTAAATTAAATGGATGGCATCGTCTGATTTGTTGTTGAGGAAAGGTGGCAATATATAGAAAATATTGATATTGTTAAAATTGCAAAGTGGAGGTAGAAGTGTTTCTGGATATTTCAGCAGAAATTATTGTCCGGTCAAGCAAACATGTTACAACCTTAATGCATAAGAGTGAGAACGATGCCGTTTTATGAGAAACGAGGATTTCGAAAGCAATGGAGTTGAATCTAATGAAGTTTTCCCTGATGTCTCAATGACAGAGGACTAGTACCAGAAGGAGTTTGTAGATTCTGATTTGCATGTTAGATTTGAAGTATTCGGATAATTATAATACTTTGTACAGCCTTTGTGTATTGAGCATATAAAATCTACCTGTAGGTGTAATCCTGACATCTATTTTTCCAATATTATTGTGTGCCGTGTTTGCTTCTCTGATATCCCTATTTTTCCTTTACTAGAATTTATCGAAAGCGCTAAACTTGCAATATAGGGAGAATTTTTCCACAATACAACGTGTCTACCTATGGACACTACAAATGCCCCCCTGGGATATCTTCTTTCACTAGCGAGTGATTCTAAGTCAAGATGGGGAATAGGTTTTCAGCGAATTTCCGGGAGTATCTTTCATTTTATATTTTTCATTTGCGCATAACCTTTGTATTATCGGACATCTCATTACCATTAAGAAATATCATCCAAAATTCCTCGGTCTATACACGGTAATATACAGTAAGTTTCAGTGACGAATACATCAGCGTATATGCCCCAGTACAGTTCAGTTAACTGCGGCACCAGAAAAGCAGTAAGCCTGTTGCAAGGAACCAATGGTGCCGGATTTTAAAGCCTTGTACAATATTAGGCAATGAACCCGTGCAAATGCTTTTACTCGTTCAAGCAATTTACGATGATTATAGCAATGAGAGTACATAATTGCACAACGCGTGAACTCTTGTTTTATGACCGTGAACTTAATTTTAATGGTTTTTACTTTTGTGCAGAAACATTTACAAATACATGTGCCTACTTTATACTCTTTAAATACTTTGTGACCTAGGTGGATGTTAGATCAATCTTTTTTGAAAAGCCAACTAATTTCTACCATAGTTTGGGTTCTGGCCGAATAGATTAAACAGCTCAATTATGCCGCAATATCCTGGTTAGGGATATGCTTGCTAATTTCCTGGCGCAAAAATATTCCTGAATTGCGCATTCAGAAAAATGATCAATACCATAATATACTTCAACTTGTATCTTAGCTTTTTTCAACGTGTTTAAGTATTTAGCTGTAGTACACTAATCTATATCGCTAGTGTAAAGTTTTAGTGGACAAAAGGCATTTTGCCTACCTTTAAAAATGCATTTATCTGTAAATCTAAAATGTATTACTGCCAAATATGTAAACACTAAGAATTCTTACGGTATTACTTGCGACGGCACTTTTAGAAAAAGTTCAAGAATAGCTTGTTTTCTATAAACATGTATCCTGATTGGTGTCTTACTTCCATTGGATAGTATTCAGTTAACCCCAGATACGTAAAATGTACGACAAGCAGCAGGTAGCGCACAACTGACACCTATACAAAATTAAAAAACCTGCATTTTTATTTACCTTATCAGTTCTGTAGAATTGCATTTGTTTTGTAAATAATCCTAATATGACATGTGTGTGGTCTATTCGTAAATGCATCACTGCTTATATTCAAGTCAGAGCCAGAAGAAATATTACTATTTTAAAACTTCGCTTGCAACAGGTGCTGGACTAGCCATGAATGTGTAAAAATTTACTTCTACCGTATGTGATCTACAGTATATATCAAAGCGACACTGGAGAATCTGTATCTGTAAAAACGTAGTCAAAATTTTTTTACATAATCTAACATACATTTTGTGATTTCATCCTTGATTATCTGTTCAGACTGAAACGTTCTCTAAAACGTTGCCAAAATAAAAGGCGCTTAATAAAATTACAATTGGACTAAGAAGTATAAAACAGGATGCTAATCGAAGAACGGTGGGTTTGTTACACACGTTATAAATGCAACCCTTCATATTTAAATGATCATCATGACTATCAGACTCCTATATTCTAATGTATCTAAATAAGCCAAAAAGTGCTATCGGCATTGCTTGGATTACTATACGTTGACGATTATTTTAGCCATAATCAATCCGTGCTTATTTACAGGTAGAAATTTCTACTTCTCAAATCAAATGTGATCAAATGTAACTATCAGCGGCGCTCTTATTGTGTCTGGAGGCAGCATTTTACCATGGTATAACCTAGAAACCGCCTGAGTTCTACTTTTTAAAGTTACGAAAGAACAACGTTAAGTACGCTCATGCGTATTTCGGACAAAAGTGTTTTCATTCTATTTGCATGAACTAGTGTGATTTGGAATACATACTTTTATTTTCTATACCTCCATGATAGTGCAGACATCTAAGTTTTATGTCGATAATTTGACTACCTATTTAGTGCGTTTCCTCGAGCTGTACAGATTTTATGGACGCATACGCATACTAAAAGAAAAATATTTTCTACGGTTATTTAA
>CALYDF020000469.1:0-54387 GCA_944474145.2 Dicrocoelium dendriticum | reverse complement strand
TTTACTAGATCGTAACGTGTGGTTGTACGGAAAATATGATTGACTTCTTGAGTATATTTTTTACGACAAACATATTCGAAAAGAATTCATACTTGATCACTCAGCCGTAAAAGACCCTCTATCTTTGGCGTACTGTTAAATAGCCCGTGGTTGTTGTTCACATAATCGATAACCTATATTTTGTTTTGTTCTGAGAATCCGTTAGGAATTTGCATTGGCTTGGAAGCGCAATGTTGTGAAACCCATCTTCATGTAGCTTCGAACTACCCACTGGATATACCGTAATATAGTGATTTTAAAAGTTAAAGTCACCTGCAATAGGAACATGGATTTATAGTCGTCTTATCAACCTTCCTGATGCTAGTTTCTGGAGAAGTCCTTCTTGTAAGTGTATACTACGGAACGGCATTAGCGTATTACTTTGATCAGCGGTTCTCGATGTTTTACCGGTAAGCATTCTATGTATTGGCACTATAAATAGTAACCCACTTCATATAAAAGCGTAATCGTTTCCCACAATGGCCCTTTCATTTATCGCCATTTTAGTGACGGTATTTTCTGAGTGCAACCAAGTTTCATCTTAGAACATTACGTTCAAATGGTTGCAGATAATATTTTGTTAGTCTTGCCCGTCTTGCTCGATAGCCTACAATATGATGCACACAACATTTTTCAGCTACTCTTCAACCAGGAGCAGAACGATTTCACCAAAAAATACGTAAGCCCCTAAAGAAAGTCACATTACCAGCCGTACAATCCTATTCCACAAATCACTGTCTGAATGATTTAACCCTATGTGTGATGATGGGATTAACGCAAAGTACTACAGACCCATCCGCATAACTACGATATTTTTCATATATTTCGTGAATGCGGTGGTCAAATGTCTACTTTTAATGGTGGCATCGGTAAACTTGTTGATTCTAGCTCAACATTAGTTTACTAAATAGCTATGCTTCATCACCTACTTAATGTATACAAAACATCAGTGGGTACGAGCTATCCACGGATGCAAGGATGACGACCTGGGGTACGTATAAATATGCCGACAATAATGTACTGGTTTGGTGAGAATAGTAAGATATCCCCAGCTCAACTTATCAAAGCTGGGAAATGCTAGAGTGCCGTTATCACAACTGATTATACCAACAAATAAATACTAATCACAATAGGGCTCGGACCAAAGTGTACTACAACAAGTCTTTGTGTAATTGCAATGGTCGGAAACGATGTAGTTTAAAAGCTCCATTTATCAACACGTACCAGTCACATGGAAAACTAATGGAGATAAGTCACAATCATATGTAATCCAATTGATTGAAGGCCTAATCGATCGCTCTACCAGCTAAGTGGCGGCGGTGGCAGTGCGTAAATCCCAATGGTACGATCCATTATCAAACAGAAATTTAGGCTGGCTAGAGACACTGCGTGATGAATGAAATCGTTTATTGTGAAGTTTGCATGTGGAAAAATTCCCCTAACGCAACGTTTAGGCGATACTCAAAAACTATAGGGAGTGAAATAATGGAATATATAAATAGTTAACATATCCGTAATATTCCCACAAATGCAATTCCTTTGAAGTTTTGCTATCTTGACACATCTTTCTCCTCCGTTACGCTGTGAAAACCGGTTGCTCCTTGCCTTAAACCCCGTGCAAATGTGAATAACTTCCTGAGGAATGCTACTAAGTTAAAACAGATAGTAGGCCGCATACTGACGTAGCATAATCTGTTCAACGACCGGCAGCTAATACAACTGATACAAAGTGACAGGAAATACATAGGAACATGTAGAGCATTTTGTCGAAAGTCCGGCCGGTTAACATTTATGCTGGCCCTTGGCAATATAATAAACTAATAAATACATGCATATAATTTTTCACGTATATTTGATATTTGTTCTTATCTTAATAACAGACCATATGGTTGTGGCATTGTTACCTCGCAAATATGGACCTCCTGGCAAATCGTTTAGAGGCCGTTGATGTAGGGTGACTAGTTGAGTTATGAGCTACGCTATATAGAAGTCAAAAGCGCGAATTACGAGGCACAAACTGGTTTAATTGCTTTTTAACCTTCAGTGAGTTTCAAATCCAAAGACTCAAGTAGTCATCACAAATTTAACTGGAATCACAATTAGTCACATAGACAAATCACTGCAGATCAGGCACATCACCACCGACATGACATGTATTTTAGTTCTGCCGTTTAACGACATAGAAATGAATCATCATCAACATTTAATTTAATTAATAACCATAAAGTTTGTTCAACTTGTACCATTGTCTCTCTGCTATCTTGTACATACGTTCTACCTAACCAAGAATAGATTTGATATACGGATTTACGCACATCAACAATGGTTCTGCTTATTGGAATATTATAGGACGCCAAATACCATCAATCCCTCCATCTATTTCGACCAAACCTTTCAATGCTGCAACGCAATTCACTTACCCAACTGATTGTTTTATACTATCTTTCAAACTTTGTAGCCGCAACTAACTTGTTTGACGGAAACCTGCCTATGTTGGCTATCAACCCTATTCCGACATGTGGACTAATACTGTCGTCTACATTTAAAGCAACAGGATCAAAAAGAACTATATCAGAATGTGCTGAATTCCAAGTTCCGTTAACGGGGTACCATGTTGAGCACTTTTGTAATCAAATTGAAAGAATGTATCATATTTCGTCAGTTGTGGTCTACACTATGGAAGAATCACGGAAGGGAAAATAGCAAGTTACTTGATAAATGAAACGTGGTCGCGATATGGATAATATTTTGATTATCATATGGAAGGAACTCGAATAGTGGTGCATCATGCAATGTGGGAACAATCGCGGTAACAGTTTAAGTTGAACAATTCACATATAATGATTATAAGCAAACAGCTGTAAATTTTAGTGAAGGGTGAGAAACACACCTAATCTAATGTACCGCAACACAAAAGGGTAAGAAACAATATGTTACATTACAAACAATACAAAAGCAATTAGTCTAATATAAAATATAATATAACGCATATGGTATGTGATTGGAAGTAGAGTGGGAATATATAAGGGTACAATAAAATCAAAACACAAACTCCACTGGGGCCGGCTCTTCGCCATAGCAGGAAATGTGTCCGACCAAACTAGTTCATCTTCTTTTGGACACCAACCAGGTAGTCTGGATGTAGCAACTGACGCCAGTTTCACAGTGTGGAATTTCATTTATCGCAGCCAAGTGATCGTTTGGCCTCCTATTCTCCTCTTCCAACTGTACCCTCAATGCGTAAAACATACAGGTCGCGGGAGTCGGTGTTCTGGGTTCTGTAACACGTGGCCCAGTCACCAGAGCCCGATGCGTGATAACGTACTGCTGAGTACTTCACTAACTCATCCTGCACCAAATTAGCTTATTCCTAACCTGGTGCTGGCAACAGACAGGAGCTAACCTGCAAAGGAAGCGATGGTCGAAAGTGACCATCCCGTATATATCTGTCAACCTGATGGAACAGAATTCACAACCGTATACGTGAGTTGAACGGACCGCTGCATTAGAAACTCTGCCCTTCAGGGAGATAGTGATGTCGCAAAGATTAGCAAAATACCACCAGGTTTGCTATACCGTTCTTAAGCTCAGCTTCAATCCCACCGACGCTAATATAGCTGTTCAGGTACTTGAATTCTTGAACGACTATTAGCTGATCACCACCGAAGTTCAGCACAGGGGTGGGTTCTTGCCAATCTTGGGGAATGATTTTACATTTCCATGGAGCAAAGCAGAGCCTAAAACGATTGACCGGCATTGCTAATCGGTCCAGGTCAGCTTGGCATTTATTGTATTATCGCAAATTAGGGCAAAATCGTCTGAATACTCCAAGTTAAGAAGTCGTTCACCAGGAGGTAACTCCACACATTTTCTATCGTCTCCAGCGAACGCTATTTCCAAGAATGCTTCAATAGTGAAGTAAAATAGGATGGGTAACATCAGGCAATCTTGTCTCAAACTGGCGGATATATTGAAGAGCAGACACATTTTGCCAAGTATAGTGACTCGTCCAAAATATGTGTGTACATCACCATGATAATTTTTTGTATTTAACGAACACGCATTTTCTCAGCATGCAAACTAAAAGAGCACATTAATCCACTGAATCGTAGGCACATTTGAAGTCGTGGAACACAACAACGGTAGGTCGCTGAAAAACATAGCGCTGCTTCAACAAGTGATGCAGAATACATGAAACTTTTGCATTGCCTAGGACACATATAGTTTTACCAGAAAGGTGAAATCCGAAGATCAGGGGTATGATCTGTGGAGTTGTCAGTAAATAACAGATGCTATCCATCTTAACGCTCATGGGTGCTATTACTCAAGTGTTCTACAAATTCAAATTTACAAATTAATCTTTCTTAGTATACGATGAAGACCCTTTCATTTCGATATTAATTGATTGCACTCCAGAGATGTCCACGTTTTTTTCATTTGGCATAACCGACTTCATATCCTACTGGTTATCGACGAATGTAGAAAATATATGTGGACTGGAATTCCTAGCAAGTAAATAGCAAAAAATCTTAGACATAGGTTAATGTTCGAGTTCTTCAAAAGGATGGGGTTGCACAAGTTCCTAAAATTGCTAGCGTCAGAGGGTGGAGGTGCAAAATGAGCACCCTCCATAACACACGTGTTGTCGTTGCTTAATTTGACGGATCTTCGTCATAAATCTTCTGTTCCACAGAATGCCGAATAAAATAGACATGGTGCATAAAGCCTTATGATGCTGTTTCCGGTTACACCTGTCCAACCAGGGTACATCCAATAGTATCTCTTAAAGCAAATGACTGTTAACTTTCAAAAGGACACTGCTCACCATGCCCATGTGCTACAGGTACGTCAGCTCACAATCGAAATTAGAAAACGTTATCAAGTAGCTTAACAAAGTGTGTATCCTTAAGTTCCGGTCAGCGACGAGCTTTGGTTAGAGTAGTGCTTTCCATTGGCAGCGATTTTTAATTGTTAATACAGTAGAAATTAGGGACTTAAATCACAACATAACCACACAGTCAAATCAGTCTTAAACAGATGGAACCGGCATCAAACTACCAGATATTGGTTCGAGTTTTGATCGACAACAGATATGAAGTCTCTAGTGCAAATTCACGTAAAATGTATTCATACACAACGCATATATCTGAACCATTCTCTGGTAGAAGATAAGTTTCAATTGATCCACAACACCTTGTAGACGTACCCTTTTTATGCCAAAATGTGCATCTTGTCTCGAGCCGGAAGAAGTGCAACAACTGTTTGTATTTTGCAACCAACCTTCCTTTCGTTTCAAATATAGTAGTGAGTGGTGACGAGCTTTGCAACCAGACTGGCTTCACCTGCTTCCTGATGTAGAAGAGGAGGCCAAGTGACCACCGCGGAGACATTAATAGCATCCTTTCTACCGCCTTATTAAATCCCAATCATTAGGCAATCTTAGAGTTAGGAATCCAGTGCAAATTGAAGCACCATGTTGGCTACCATAAATTAAATAAGTTGGTTCCTGTTCCTCATTAGGATGCGCACAATTATTTATGATTGCCTCATATCCTCTTCGTGCTAGCAAATATTGGCTTTATAAAACAGCACGTCTTACCTCACAAGACTATGATATCTGTCCAAATCTGGTGCATATAATGGGGACTTAGTTAAAATAATGTTAGCTAGGTCCATGAACGTGATTTCTTTTCCATCCTGCAATAAGTTATCCGTCGTCTAGGTTTCTTACACGTTAGCAATGCCCGTACAATTCTATTAAGCGTTGCAATTTAGTAAGCGAAAGATAGAAACCTCATCTGAATCATGACCATGTGATAATTCCCTATATTTAACACAGACAAGTGATGGTTTTGGAAGCTTGCGTAATTGACCATACATCCATCAACAATCTGTCAATAAGTGATCAGGCAACCACGTTATCCAGACGAATTAAATCCTAAAGGATATTTCTAGCTCGGACGTAGGCAAAACAACACAATCAGTAATTGCTTTTACCGCGCGGTTTAGACAATGCCACAATAACTATGATCTGTTAACTGTCATCCGGAATGCTTTTGTTAACAAACTACTCAACGTATTTAATGGAACCTCGACAAATTTTAGGATTCCTATAAAAGTATTCCAGTTAACTTTTGGGCAAATCCCGTTGACAATGGTCATCAGTGGTCTGTACAATGACAATAGGCAATATATTATGCTCGATTATTGAGGTTCGATAACCCTAGTCAGCATTAGTCTGTCATTCATACCGTTAATTCCCTTCATTGCGCACCACTTGCATGTTGACAAAATGTTCTGTCTTCTAATAAAACAAGCCTATACTAAGCTCTAATTTCATTTCAGCTATCAACTAATTATTTCTTCACACTTCTATTTCTAACAAATCCAATGCAACAATAGCTCTATCACTAAGAGCAACTGGCGAACTATAGAGAGAATCGACATCGTCGGCGGTAACAGCAAAGTATTCTACCTGCCAAATGTAGTCATTCCTTTTTATCATCTTTTATTGTCGACCTTATATTTGATAGCAATGTTCAACTTAAGGAGGCAGAGGAAATGATCCTGCAAATTGAAGCACTGTTGCTGGTAAGTCGGTCTTGGCTTTGAGCTTTTCGTAATTGGCACACTGTCAATTAAAACACAAAACTGGAAATAACTACAGTGCACTTTTACAACGGATTATAGTAACATATAGATTCTAATCTCAACAGTGTCCAGACAAAGTCTACACCAAACTTTTTCTAATTGCTATAGTTAGAAACAATGTAGCTCAACGCGTACCAGTCACATAGTCAATTAAATGGAGACAAGCCACAAGCACATGATAACCATATGATCGATAGATAAATCAATCGGTCCACACAGGCGAGCGACCGATAAGCCCGTGCGTAAATCACAATGGTATAAATCATCATCAAATATAAACTCAGGCTGCATAGTGGCACTGAAAGAAGAGTGGATATGGCCAGACCGCATCTTTTTCGATGCGAATGACTTAATCGAAATCAATCTTAGGAAGAAAGCTAATCCACCTGGAGAGTGAAATATCAGCATTCATGAATATTCAAATGATCAACAACAGCGAATTCATCACAGTTTTATTTGTATGTGACCTATGGTACTCCCTCATACACAGAGGAATTAAGGTATCCTTGGCAATCTACATCCTTGTATACCGAGTACATCGTGGATCGGATTTGAATCGTAGTGTTTTAAATAATTGACAGACTGGTTCACATCAATTAGTGGCGTGCCACAGGGAATTGCAATTGGACCAGAATTATTTCACATTCATTCCAACGATCTCCCCCAAAAGTCGCAAACCGAAAGTGCAATGTTTTCGAATGAATTTAAAAATGGAATTTATTCAGGATCAAGACAAATATGCTTACTTCCAGCGTGCTATCTTTCGTATCAGATGCAACCCTCTCTTAACGCAAACAAATTGGATTTAATCAGTATCAACAGACGTGCAGCCATTCGACTATACACATTTAAATGATAGTTTCTTCTCTTCAATGAATCGGTCAGAGCCTTTGGAATACTCTCCCTACATGATGTGCGAGCACTATAAAATACGATATTGTGCCTTTCTGCACTTAGTATGCTCTGTGTATTAATATGCAGTATCGCCACATGGTCTGAAGACTAGAACCCTCTTTTATTTTCTCGTTCATCAGACTAATCCTTGAATACGGCGCTTTGGCATATTATCGGATAACGTAATTAGAAAAAAACCCGCTTGAGAAAATACAGCATATCGTAACTAGAATTATTCCCAGACAACAAAATCTTCCGCATGAAGAATTTAGTGAAATGCTCGGACTCTACACATTATCCTGCTGTCAACTACGAATGTAAGTTATTATGACCAATCAAACACTACATTTGAATCACTTCCCTGCATTGCGGTCAATGTTTCTTACGGGGTCCTTGTAAAACTCGTGGACACCGCTACAAACTCAGAGTTCAATGAATGACTGCAATATCTTAGTTACTATTCATAAAACGAAGAATCGTATACTAATGGAATACACTACCAAAAGGACAGATAGGGGCAGATCATGTGAAGTGTTTTAAGACACGTATTTATCATCGTTTTTGGATCATATGCTTTTGTAAAACAGCACGCATACCGTGCGATAAATTACAATCTACACCAGTGAATAATGTAATTATTAAGAACTACCAACTGAACAATGAAAAGCGATTAACTGAGCAAGCAAAGCCGCTTAAAATGTAATCTAAAATATTTTGATTTTTGCAGTTCGAGAAAGCTATTTCAATATTTTTATGCTTACTCTTATATACATGTCTCAGACTCATTTTCATATTTCGAGAATGATTTATCCCTAATGACTCAGAAAAAATGTATATTTTGCGCACCGGTGATATACTGTTAATTACCTGAGCGTATGATACTTAACAAATTGCGGTTTCTTAGAGCAAGCTAAGCATAAAAATCGCACGCGTCAATCGAAGTATGACAAGGATGTCAAGACATTCATCCATTTTACAATAGGGCTTTCAAAAATACTAATAGATTTTCCATTGAATATTTCAGCATCATTTATGAAAACGTACTTAAGGTTAACATTATGGCTTTCGAAGCTCTGCAAAGATCATTCACCAAAACTTCGTTCATTATTTCGTCCAACCTGAGCTATCGACAGTAGTGGAATCATATCAATCTCCAGCACCGTCTGTTTAAATAAGTTAAACTTAAATAGGTTTAATCCACAATCTCTCAAACCATAACTTCTACTACAATCTTTGCATATTAGAATTGCGAGACCTTTACCTGAGACATTTGCAACTAGAATTGTAAACCAACTAAGCCAAACCCCAGGGCAGGTACACGATCAAAATATTACTTCGTCAGGTATGCTCTCTAGTGCAAATGCATCCCAGTTACTATCAAGTCCTATGCAAACACAATAATATTCCTCAATATATCAGCAAATTTCCTCTAACATAAAATGATAATAACCAAGTTCTCGTCGGGCAAATTTTCAAATGATTTCTATTAGGATGGGCTTAAGAACAAATAAGCATGGATAAAATAAGTTCCGAAAACTCTGTAACAACAAAGAACGTGCGTTTCATAAAGTTTAGTTAAAACGTAATCGTCTGAATACATTTATAATTCGTGCTTTCGTGTTATCATTAAAGTGTTAGTGATTAGCCCATAATTCATGATTAGAGCAGTAACTCAGTAACAAACAATCTTTCAGTCGGGACTTATACGCATCAGCAAAACACAGCGTTCGATATTACCATATTTGAGGATAACGTTTGTGATGTGCTTCACGTGACATACATTGTAGGTTGCGTAATGGGAGTTGCCTGCCCACACCGTAGAATTCTGCGGCCTCGCAAAATGGTGGGACTGCAAAACTTATCCGAGTATTTCAAGTTATCTTTTCATAAACCCTATATCTCAAACTACAATCCACTCAACCAACATTTATCTGGAATAGAAAGACTAGCTAAGTGAATGGAACGAGCACAGGATGGGATAATACAGAATTAAAATCCTAAGTTCCACACACGTATTGAGCAGAAGAAATAAACTCAAATCCCTATGTATGATGTTTTGTTTTGTAAATTAGAAACAGCATATAACCTGTAATGGTAGTGCTATTCGCTGTAAAAATGACGGACAGTAAGTAGTGTGACAAAAATTTAAACTATCTGGTTGCCATCAGCTATCTGATCAGGGGTAATCTTACTTTAACTATTCTATAAATCGCTGTTGCTTTGAAGTTAATGGTTTAATGTTTTACGATGAATTTTTACAAGCCTCATCTGTAAATTTATATACTGAGATACGAACGTAACCGGAAGTAAAATCACAATGTGCTTGTTTGTACCGTCCACTCCGTGGTGGCAACAAATTATTTGTGGGTTTCTTACAACGTATGGCTTAAAATAGGTTATCCCATGTCTGTTTGTTTTATCTATAAGGGGAAAGAGTGATAAAATTGCGCAATTTGTTGATGTTTGCATTTAGTTTCTAATCGGACATTTGCAGCCCCTAATTTACTCTAGAGCCTAAATGCACAATTGTGGCTCATCAATAAATTTGATCATCATGCGCTATTGTTCTGCGTCGCTTCAGTTCCGCTGGTGCATATGGAAGAACCTATGTGATACATCGTCCATTTTGACGTCATTGTCATACTTCTGTTGGCTGCTTACATTATTTCTGGCGACCTGACATGGTGCATACCATATTTTCTTCCAAGCCTTAAAATTATCAGCAACTACATAAAAATATACTTAGTATCCAAACGCGATGAGAAGAATTGACATTCTTAGTGGCAAACGCCACTATGGCATTACTTTAACAACTTTCAAACTATGTGGAGCAGAAAAAATAATATGTGTTCTGGTTGGAGCTGAGCTGCGTCTAAGTTAGGCATGGCACTATCAAAGCATTCAGTGTGATATAGAACAATCTGTGTTTAGTTTCTTGAATAAGTATTTAAACTTTATCGCGAACTTTTCTGTTTTCATTGTGATGATTCATAAACATGATGTGCTCTGATGATCCTGCAAATTCCTGATGGCTACTAAGTAAATTTTATTAGAAATACTAGTAAACCAATACGACATTCCATATTATAGATAATAAAGTATAAGTATTTAATCTGACGCAAATTTTTGTTCAATTAGTTTCAGTTGTTTTGCAGTTGTTTCAATTTTCCTTTTGAACAGTAACACTACCTAAAACTAAGACATAAGTCATTGCAGCGTATGTGACCAGATTCACCTTTCGCGCCAACATATAAGTCGTAGCATATTCCAAAACGAAGCTTTTACCGGGACTGTTGTAAGCAATCGAAGAACATTTGTAAACTAATGCCGTCTAAAGAATCAGCACAAAAACTGAAAAAGTACCACCTTGTTCATTCTGGAAGAGAGTCAATCAAAATTCTCATGAGTGTATTCTAATTAAACCAATTTCAAGTTAAAGCAGTTTGAAGAATACTCGCACTTATCTAACGACTTTTCGCCTAATCCAAGCACCTTAGCCTCCAGTAATATTTGCAGATAAAAATAAAATCGTTAAATGAAAATAGTAAATAGTCGGTTTGGTTCGTCATCATCATCATCATTCTACAGCTTAGCGGGAGGTGGGGAACACCTCTGCTACTGTGTCGCAATACATAGAAAAAGAAGAGAAAATAACGCAACTGTTGCAAGCTGGCTGAGCTACGGGTAACGGATGGATATCTTCCCGGTAAGCTACCAGCCGGCTGCTGTGCACCAAAATATGTTACTATGCAAAATTATATAAGGCTTGATAATGAGATGGTGGTTGGAGGAGGAGACTAAGAGGGATGGGGTGGGACAAAGAAACTCAAAGGACGAACGCCACTGAGGTCGGCTCCTAGCCATATCGCTTTGGGTCGTGGAGAAAACACTTTTTGCACTATCATGTATTATCTTACAAATTAATCACAAAGTGTGTCGTTGATTGTCCACGTACGAAATCCACTTCCGTTTGTAACTGTCAGCGTTTACGAACTACTTTTTATTCCATGAATATAGACATTTTGATGGCATCAAGATTGACTTTAAAAAGTTATGAGAGTTATACAATGATTTTGGAAAATAGCATTAACGTTCTAGCCTGGAGCAGATGCATTCTTGTACCTAGTATTCGGTAAAGATTGATGAGATATTTGCACTGTTTGACCATATTGCAATTACTATTCTTCATTGGATAGCAGTTTCTGAGGCTGCTTTTGAAAAGCAGTAACAAAAGTGTCAATTTAACTGACCATAATACATGCCGTATCACGATTCATGCTCGCCACAATGCTAGAAAATAAAAAAATTTGCCAAGTATGATATCACCTTATATATTTTAAGCAATGGGCTTGCAGATCTAACTGACTTTGCTCGGTTTAAGCTTGCGTATTATCTATGACAGTCTTATTATTTTAAATGGCATGTGATAGTACTGTTGTCACTCCTAAGCTAGATGAGTATACAAGTTTGGCAAAAGTCGCTGCCCATTAAAACTGCATTTTCAATTTGTGCTTTTATATTTGGCTTAGCACTCATCCCGGACAACTCATTTATTGGCAAGATAACAATTAATGCGTTTTACCTTATATTTGTTTAAAGATATCAGCTAGCATTTTAGCTTGCTCGGAATACTTGCGATTATTGTCACGCCAACCATAGGCTGCTGTTCCACTCGCAATAAAGAGTTAAAAAATAGAATATCATCTACCATACTAAATGCCTAAATGAAATAATAACAATATATCATTGCTTATAAAGTTTATAACAAATGCTTTTAAATTACTGATTGGTTATACGTTGTATCGCTTTATCTTAAATGCATGCCTTAATTACACTGACTTTCGCCTTACAAACTAGATTTGTAAATCATCTAAACAATCCATCTTCATTTCACTCCCATAAATTTCGTCGTTATATAAAGTCCCGTGCTTTAATTCTAAGACGCTAGTGCTCAAATTTTATAGAGAATATATCCCACTTCTAAATATATATTTATTGCAGACGCGTTAAATTAAGTGAATATAAGGACAGTCTACATTTTTGCCAAAATTTTCATTCCAAATATTCCGTAAACATATACCGTCAACAAAACTATAGCTAGCGTAAATGTTGTGTTAATTTTCTTTGAGTTACTTTCAAAGTTTGTTAAATAAATATATAAAATTATCTGACATGAATTTAGACAGGTTGCAAAACATTGGCCATCTATTAATAACAATTATGCCTCGTCAATTTACGACGCATTTGTCTCTCATATTTTAAGCTTTTTACATTTTTTAACAACGATTATTTTTGCTAGTGACTCAAGAAGATTTTGTCGCAGGCTAGATAATCTAAAGCTTGGTCTAACATTCTTCAAGTTTTACTTAAATAACCGAAGCAACTCATAGCCAGATCCTCTATTCGGTTGGGTACCAGCCTACGGTCAGCAAAAGTCGAGATCTCTGGATTAGAACTAAAGTCTTCTGCACTTAAAGAAGGATCGAGCTACATCTGGGTTGTTGAATGTCATAAGGGTCTCTTGTCCCGTCCCATGGCATAACGACATAAGCGGCTGACCAGTATTTCATGCTAGTATTGGTCAAAATTCCGGTTTCTCATGGACGCCGTTGATGCGTGAAGCAGACAACTCACAACACGGTGAAACTACCGCTTGGTGATTTAGAGACTAGACGGCCTGAAATTTTGGTATTTACTCTCTTATGAATAGTCGAGAAATTTAAACCAAAATCCTATCAAGCTTAAACGTACTGTTTAATTATAGTATTATATTTTCTGAAGCTTGTAATTTTTCCCAAACTACAGAGTATTGCCAGCTTTTATGCCACTTGTAATAAGCTCATGGATAAACATGCAAAACAAAGTGGACTTCAGGAAGCAGCCGTTAATGTTTATGTGTAGTTGCGCAGGTTCAAGTTGTAAGAAACTTTTAGTGGACAAATTGTTGTTTATTGACGTTTTCTAGTAGATATCCTACTACCAGCTGATCGTACAATAAGCTAATGACAATTAACTATGATGCAGAATAATTGATACAGTAATATAGCGAAACATTCTTTGACAGCATTACACAAAAATATACCTGCAGGACACAAGTGATGAAGTTAACAGTTTAGCTGCAGTGTACTATTCACAATTGTTATTTATTTTAGTTATTTGTCCCTTATGCCAGGTTTTATTCACCAGATTTTAGTGCGTACCATTTCTTATGAACCGAAAGGGTGTAGTTGCTTCTACCGGTAATATCAAACCCTTTTTCTTACAATTGTGGCGAATGGTGCTCTGATAGTTTTGTAGCATCGGAAATACCGAATGTAAGATCATACTCAGAAATTGTAGTATAAAATGAGTTGTATTTTGTTACGAAGCAACATCAGTCTACTAATTGCTCGGATCCACTTTTACAGATGGATTGAACAACAAAGCTATTAATTATAATCGTTCGCGTTCTTTCTTAAAGCTTTTTCATAAAGAATAGCAATTACCTGGGTTAAAACAACAGTCAGTTGTCAAATAGAAACAATATAAATATTGTTAAATATTTATCTGAATGAATGAAGCCAACCTTTCACCCGCTTCCTCTGGACCAGCCGACGTGCGCTTTTCCTTCATAAGCTTTCATTTGTAGTTGTAAGTTTAATCTGGTTGTGTGCTGTTGTGGTGTATAAAAACACAAGGCTTCACTGCGTTAATAGGTTTTGATGACTTTTGTAAATTACAAGCCAAATTCTCTTTCAGAGCCAAATAATACTCCTTCAGAAATAAACCAGTATGATTCAAACTCACATTTCGAATTAGTATGGGGTTTTCTGTATCATTCTATGCACTCCGCATGTTGACTCTAATCACGAGGTTTTAAAGCATATCACTGTGAAATATTTGATAAAGTATGCTATAACGGAAATCTGATTGCAGGAGTATACACGGGTTTCAACGCTGATCATCGCCATAACCATCACACGTCGACTAATGTTTAGGCTAAAATAAGTTCATACCCTCATGTAGTTGAATAAAACCGACTTATTTTTATTGGCAGAAACCTGGTGGGATACCTTATATTTAGCCACCTACAATGCATTCGTAGAAATTCGATTATGCATTACTCAAAAAATCACTTTGTTACTGAATTCCTAATTCCACCTACATACCGTTTTATTGACTCCGCATATTTTTTTGTTTCCACTGGATCTGCACGAACCCTTGCAGGTTGTATGAACAGTCAAACGGGTAATAACAGCTGAAAAGGGGCCAATTTGTTGACAGGCGTAGCATATGAGAGCTCGGTTCATTTGACGATAACTTTAGTGCTTACTTAAACTTAAAGGACAGCTCGTGGTCTAACTTAATATAATCGCAACATCCATACCAAGCGTGGTTGAAAGCACTACGTCGACACAGGTACCAAAATATATGTGCGATACTAACGTCTGCGGCAGGCAGGTATTCAATAACCACTTAGGTAAGAAATGGTAACCCTAGATGTATCAGAAAAGTAGATGCGCAAATCTAGATAAATCCTCACATTTTTTCCTCTGGGGTTGCGCCGTCCCATCGCTTCTGCCTATCGGTTCATTATGCGACCCAAATTTGCCGAAAAACTTTGCGATTACATGCACACAATCCGAATTTATAATTTATAAAATGTGAACAGATATTAACCTAATTATTATTATCGCATTCGTTTCCGATACATATCTGCGTTTTTGACGTACTTGTCGTTACTATACACGCTTAAATCATCACGTTAAAAATTCATATTACATATGGACACTCGTAGGAATGCACTTTGTTCATAAGCTAATTGTTTCAAATGCAGGCTTAAGTAATGTTATTTTCTGTCAAAGTCAAGCGTTTTGCTATAGTTTGCTTTTTATCGAAAGATAAATCCTATTTGTTCGATATTTCAGTGACGTATCATCCGTAGTGACTTTCTCAGCCTGTGCACTAGCACAAACCATCATACAGAATGCATAGCCCCACAGACCACTCGGTTGGCCTTTGTAAGCACGACATTTGCTTGCTAATGATGCACTTTCATCAAATTGAGAAATGAACGTCAACCAACTCACTCCGCGAAAATAATATAAGCTGGATGAGATAATACAACAAATGCACATCGACAAATCTTCCAGGGAAGGATGTCTACCGGTTAGAGAGAGTAGTCGATTAGTAATTTAGGGTTTGACTGCCTGCCTTTTATCGTCTGATATCATCTAAGTGTGTAAATTTATTCCAACAATAGATCCGAAGTCATGCCTACTCCCAAAACGCATTTAATTTGCGCTTGATGTTCTGCCATATTCTTTCCTCAAGCCTATCCCTCTAATTATCCAAATGTGTGACCGGTTTGTAGCGAAAGCCGATTAATGGATGCAAACCAAGCTTAGTATATATTAGACGCGATTCACAACCAATGCATCTTGGTTCCTTCTATGCAGATCAGTGGTGAACAATACGTTTTCCCTGCTCAACATCTTGCAAATTAACAGTATGCGATACCATTTCCTACTTTGACAAGCCCTTAAGCGCAAATTTACCATGGCATATGGAGTCAAGTACTATTCGTAACAACGTGGACCATAAACCAAACAAAATATCGGAATAGTCCAATTGTTCTAGTCTTTATCATATCTGTCATTTTCAAGTATGTATCCAGACGCTAGGAACTACAGTAACGCAACTGGTAAAAAAACTGACACAGCTATTCTAGCGCTGCTTAGAAGGTAACCTAGTTTATCGCACATCAAGACTTAGGATAATACCGCAGATTCACAAAAACGGAAGCTGAACTGTTTTATGGAAATATGTTGGTGTTGCTCATCCCAAAACTGGCACCCCACGACCGCGGTTTCGTCCTAGTTTACACTAATCAGGAGGTGATAGCCTGATTTGGGGTGGAAATAGAAGCCTAGTGATTCCCGACTGATGCCATAAAAACTTTGCCAGTGAGAGCTGTAAGTAACGCTTGGTACAGCGGAAATGCATTCCAAGTTGGATTTGGAGAACCCGCTGTGTACTTGGGTTGCTGCAAGCAACCGCTATTGAGACCTCAGTTAATTGCTTTGAAGCTCGGTCATTCCGAGCACAACGATCGAATGTGAATGGGAATATATATATATATATATATATTCATTCACATTCGATCCTTGTTATCGGAATGACAGAGGTCGACAACAATTGAACCGAGGTTTCAATAGAGGTTGCTTGTGGCAACCCAAGTACACAGCGGGTTCTCCAAATCCAACTCAGAACTGAGCCAATAAATACAGGCTAGTATCGCTTCAATCTTAACTGTCTAACTTAATGAAATTCATTGTTGTTGACATGCAGATACATTATCCAAATTTTACAACATACATAGGCAAGAGCAGCCGGATTTCTTCAGCATCGATCATGCTGCTAAATGTTCGAAAATTACAAAGGATTTATTACTAATCTTAAAATGCTTTACTGTATGATTCATCGAGAGGAGAAGCTAGCTAAGAAGGTTGGATTACACTTATATGATTGAATTTCAACTTAAAACACTTGTCATTAATAACACTTCTAACTATTTCCATGCACGTCTTTTCGGCATTTGTATAAGGAAGACAGTGCAGAATTCCAAGATCGTTTGTTGCCTACAGAAGTTAGATGGCTCTCCAAGAGCAACTACCTCCCCCATTTTGTTGCAACCTGGGAACCCGTCATCCCATTTCTTCTTGGAATGAAATATGGAAGATATATTTTAATAGTTAAACCCAACGTGCTTTTTGTGGCTGTTAATTTTTACAAAAAACAGCTTATTACAATAACCGTCCAGGAAAAGCAGGCACTCGCATTCAAACGAAAAAAGCTTTATTGTCTTTCTTAAAATGCTAGAAACATAGTCAATATAATTGAAATTTAGGAATATTTAGAGTTCCCGGTTCTAGCTACAGTCACGGAGGATGAAAAAAATGAAAACTTGATTGTTTAAGTCAGTCAATATTAACAACTCAGTAAAGGTACAAACGAGAGGTTTCGTGACATGTTTGACAGGGAAATACCGATTTGGGTGTTAGTTGTAGTTAAGGTACAGCACTGAATCGTTAAAGTGAATATCAAGGAAAGTCTCATATTGCTTCAAATGTATACCCAAGTAACATCCCAATTCATGCCGAATATAATGTATTTTTCGATAAAGACTGATTACCCTACCATAAACCTTTTAGAACACAATTTTGAAAAATTCCCTTGAAATTTGCGTTTCAAAATTACAGAAATAACCTACTTTTCGATAAATCTCGTCAAGCGTTCAAAAGTATAGAGCAAAACTAGAGAACTGATGGCCTAATGAACGCTAGCTCTAAATCAGAAAGAACAGTAAATTCTACACAATTTATTGGCTTTGCATGTCTGCTCATTAACCATTGTTTTAATTTATCAATGTGCAATGCTGTATGACCGTCATTGCCCGGCCAATAGATTGTGTGGATTCCTTGGTTCTCTCTAATTTAGAACTAGGTTTTATTAGCCAAACAACTTGTAATTTCGCTCTATAATATTTGTAACATATGCTGTTTTATCGAATAATGTGCCTCGATCAAATGGGAAATTCTGAGATATATTTCCTGAATTTCCACTCACGTACTTAGATGAATGTGGATGTAGCAGAATAACTTCTCTAACAAAACCTAGAAACATATTAGACAATATTACAAACCTATTTATCCGACTGTGGCACACAAATCTGTAGCCGGACATAATAAAATTGTTCCATGACATCATGTTTAAGGTTTGTAGATTTTTGTCGACAAAATTATTGTTACGTATTTATTGTACCGCTTTATTAATCACATACTTTACAATCAAAAGCTAAAAATATAACACAATTTTAAATATTAAATAATGATTTAAAGTGATTCGAAATACCGGTGGCTCGGGTTGATGAATCAATTGTTCATTATTCTCCGAGAAAACCGCCAAGCTCGGAGAACAAATGAACAATTGATTAAATAATGATAATTTTGGTTAATTAAATATAAATCGTTTGATATTGTTGCAAAATGCATATTAACTTAGGATAATAAAGAATACAACTTCTAAAAGAAGAGAGCAGCGATATTAGCATTAAAAGTGTAGCTGTGATAACAAGTTATAAGTATATGACCGCGGTAAATCACGGATCAAAATCTGGCCTTATTGAATTCTGTATATTTGATGAACAAGGTAGAATGGCTATGAGAAATGGAAGGGTTTAAATGGCCCACAGCTGAATGAAGGTTGCGATTCAATAACCAAATCATCGGATAATGCTTTCCAAGCTCCAGTATTTTGCAGTAGCTTTTTCGCTTCTAAGTTGGGTTGCTTAATTTCTCCTTCAACGATAGTTAATGCAAAGAGTTTGCAGCTTTCTATGAGACCCAAACATGTTGATAGTAGTCTTCCGCATGGCTCAAATCAAGTTCTCCGATTACTTTTGGCGTTTCTTACTTACCACAGCTTCCCTGGTGTCGATAACTTTCATTCCAAGACGCTAAGAATAACAGCAAGACAAATGATAAAACCAATGTCACAGTTATTCTGGCGCTGCTTAGAAGTTAACCTAGTTTCGTGCGCATTAATGCTGGAATAATACCTAGGATTCACAAAGACGGAAGCAGAACTGAGCGTTAAAAGTACTGACTGGTTTTTCTTATCCAATTACCGTATGAGTTAACAAAATCATCTGCTGCTGACACACCGATTTGTTAGACGTGAAATTACAACATCCGTAGGCACGAGCATGGAAGAGGTGACCCTGGTCATTTGATGCTGAAGAAGAAATTGGTATGATTTTGGCGGATATTTTGAAGGCGTTTAATCATCTACATCATCGAATACTGCTTTCAAGCTACAGCTTTCCATGATCATTGTTTTCCTTTTAAGATCGATCACCTAATTACTCCTACGACGGCAGTTAATTCTTAGTGTTAACAGCTATCTGTGCTACATATACATGTTGATTGTTGTGTTCCGCAAGCTCATTTTCATATCTCTGAATGCTTTAGGTATTAGTTACTTACCTTGAACATGCTATAATTTCCAGTGTCTCAACATTTGCCAATGACATCAAGATTTGGCGCATACACCAGGTGAATGCCGATCAGCTTATGTTTCAGATTCGCCTGGACGCCGTATATCGGTAGACAATCGAAAAATATACTTTAAGTTATCATGAGTAAATGCAGAGTGAAATCCACATGACACCTGATCAACTAACCATAAAGGCTCAGAAAACATATACTTCAGCAATCTTCCGTCAAAGGGTTCTTGGTGCGTTAAGTAAGATTAACATAGGTTGTTACATGCAATCTGAAAAGGTCTCTAAACTTGGTGAGCAACATTTCCGGCATTGAGACAAGAATTCAGATAAATTGACATTTCAATTTTTATACAAAAGCACAGGGATATCTTTAACTCCTATGTCAGGTTTGCAACTAAAGCCCGGAGTTCTTGACTGGTACACAACCTCAACAATTACAGAAGCCACAACGCGGGACTTCCAACTGCGTAACTGGAAGGCGTAATCCCCTTCGTGAGCAGAAACTGCAACTTTAAGAGTACACAACGGACGGTATCACTGAGTACGAGACGACCTGATTATGCCATACTTGATATTAAGCAATTCAATTCATACGTGCGGCCCTTTGCTGCAACGCAGCAGTAACAAAGGATTGTGAGATCACCGCATAGAACTAGCAGAGCTGTACAGCCGTCTGTTGTGCCGGAGAACTTCTTTTCTGAATTCGTATATGTAATCAGTGAAATTGATCTCCAGATCCGTTATTTCTTCTGTTACTTTTACCATATAAAATATTGGTTGAAAGACGCACTAATCTATTTACACTTCATCACTTAACAAAATATATCCATCCTAACCTTGGAGGATAACTGGAATTCACGTGCTTTTACATTGGGTGGGCTCAGAAAAAAGCGGCTTGCAGTATTACACTAACAAAAACAAAAAATCATTTGTACCTGTTTAAAATACTGTACTTTATTTTTTGATAACCCCAACTAACCAACAAACGGAATTTAAAAGCAATGATATTTAACCACTAGCGTTTCACTCTTCGGTATTCATATGTTTTCGCTGCTGGTTCCAACATTCCTGCACGATTCAGTTTGTTAAATGTTTCCGCATGCCTAGGGCTATTCTATATAACATGTGACACATTATATGGCAAAGTGACTATGTGCATAAGCACGCTTGCTTTCGCAACAACCAGAAATTAACAAACGTTATTCAGTGCACACCACTAACACAATTGATAGACGTAAACTTAAAATTATTAAGTTACATAGGCAGAACCAATAGAAAGGTAACTTCCCGAATATAGGAACATGTGCCAAGATGGGTTCAACGTGAAGTTGCTCAGATTGCCTATCCACGTCAAATTCCATGTTCGCGCAGACCGCCGACTTCCTCGATAGTCAACGACCTATTAGATTCGGGTCAACAATTAGAGTTGGGCTCAGCGTTTAAAGTGGTGTTACGTCACACATATCCCCGCTTCCTTCGGTTTGCTGAGGCTGCCGCCATAAGCCAAGTTAAGCCA
Source organism: Dicrocoelium dendriticum (assembly GCA_944474145.2). Taxonomy (NCBI): domain Eukaryota; kingdom Metazoa; phylum Platyhelminthes; class Trematoda; order Plagiorchiida; family Dicrocoeliidae; genus Dicrocoelium; species Dicrocoelium dendriticum. The sequence goes on along the minus strand of CALYDF020000469.1, from coordinate 33,241 downwards.
GCCTTGTGTGTTCAGAAACAATTATTTTTCAGCGTAAAGCTGCATTGGACGTAGGTGTGAACTTCCGCCATTCGTTTTGCACCTTAATCTTGTCTGGTTGCACCCACTGTTAGCTATATTTATGCATATATGTTACTGTTAATATACTGAGGAGACAATACGAAATGCATGCATCTACCAACCTTCGTCTTCTTTCCGTGTTTATAACATTATTAATCGGATATACAAAAGGCCTCACGATTTCAGGGTATTAATGAGGCTACAATGCTAACTAGTTGAAAAGGATAAAAAATCCACATCTATCACATGTTGATGAAAAAGGACGCATGAATAGCAGGAAAACAATCCAACAGCTAACGGCATCACCATGATAGAAATAATGCACAATCCTTCCTTATCTACCCTAGCGTGACACACGTATAGTAATATGTTCACTCAAGGAATACTATAGTCTATGCATTTAGCTTATTTTCTGGTGCGTCATTTAATCTTGGTAATAAACTACTAAAATGACGAATTTCGATAAAGTTCTCTGAAAATTTTTAAGATGCTGGACCTCTGTGTCGTCAAATAAAGCAAGTTGCTTCCTTTTAGTGGTCATCCCGTAGAATTTGTATAAACAGGATCTATTTTTGTAATCGAGTACGGTAACATATATATTAATATCCTGTTACCCAGCACTTGCTTATCCCTCATTCTTGTCAATATCCTAAACATTTAAAGTAGTCTCCGTATATCTTGAGACATATTCCAGATCGTAAATATAAAGTCGATACTACCGCCGCAACTAACACTCCCATTTGTTTAGACATATCAGAGAGTACATTTCGTCTGTATTTCTTCTGCTCCCTATTTTCGCACCACTTGCTGCCGCCTTCACAGCATTGCTTTCAAAATGTTCGCTCGTGTATGACCTACTAAGTTGACTTGCTCATCAGCTTACAGAAAAGTAAGATTTGGGTATTCAAGTCACTGACACGATTCTTGACATCAAAAGCGACCGCGATTGCTCCACACGAGCCTATTTCAAAAATTAAGTTGATACGGGATAAACATTTTGTTATCCTCGGCACAATAATTTCTAGTAGGGCGATTGCAAGTCACTGAAATTTAGGGAAACATCACTTCACCTTCCATGGTCACCTGGGGATTGATTTATTTTGCTAAATAAGTACTCCAATCTACTTGCCTTAAATAAATGTACATCTATATGTTGATAGTTGGACAACAATCCTATACTGATATTAAGAATTTTCTTGTCACAAACTACTTTACATGTTTTCCTAATATTGACTATTGCAATTCTGCATCCCGGCTATAATTTCGCAAACCGAAAAACTGTCTAATGCACATTAATTCTGAAGTTAAAAGCAAGACTTCAGCACCTGCGACTTACAAATGTGATCGCTTGGAGTTACTATTTCCATATTTTCCTAATATCGCATCTAGACCTGCACTTACTAGAGTCCTTAAATAACATTATTCTGGAAAGTGCACCTTCAGTATTTGATAACCTTCAATTACAGCGCTTAGAATTTTGATATTTGTTGTTTTCGTTATATTCGATTATACTCAACTTATCTACGTTATTGTTATTAGAGTAACTTAACGCTCCATTAATTTCACTTTTTGCTTTTTAGCTATCCATTATATATATATTTGTACATATCGTAATTTTATCAATGATTATATACCACCTTCTTGGCAGCAATGCATTTTCATTCCCAACAACAGAAAGTTCGCAAGCTAAGGCGCATATACCTCCCTTCATCTGTACATTGTTACTAATTGCTGCTGTGCAACATGTGTCAATCTACTATAACATTTTGCCACTTATTTATTTTTTTGCCACATTTAGTTTGTTATAATATTACAATTAGTTTGTCAATTTCCCTTAACCTAGTTGTTGAGCCCCATGTTTTATATGTCTGACAATCTTCCGTGAGGACATGTTTCCCGAAAAAACCTGACGGTTAAGTCAAGAGTAAGGATGGATCTCTTAGTGGTAGTTTTCGGGAGTCATGTCTCATACAACTGCACTCCACGATCGACCGGGTGCGTCTCGAAATTTCGACAAGCAATTTCGATTGTGGACACAGTTAGCTCTGAAGCAAACATACGCGATTGCGAGCATTGGAACCGCATGCAAAGTAAAGAGTTTGGAGCTTATTTGCACTGATTTTTTCTTTATAGTCTGCATCAGACTGGCATATATATTTACCTTCTCCAAAATATATGTGACGTATGCTAGGGACTAAATTGGGTGCAGACTTGTCCACCGTGTTCAGAACCATCAACATGGCTTTTGCAGAACTTATAGAGAAACGTGCAAAAGTAAGGTTATTAAAACATTCAGCTCGCATTCAAACTTTTCATCCGAATCCATACTTTAACCATATCATATATGGTAAATGTATTACCTGCAAATAAGTCTGTAGTGGCCGGTGGCAAATAAATCGGCACGCTCCCAGGCCAGTGAGATCCGTTTCTCTAGTCAGATAAGATGGTTCGTTTTCTTTATTTTATAACTCATAATGATATGTGGTTGGACATTACCCTGTTATATATCGTTGCGTAATTTTGGCAAGTATTCTTTTGTTCTATAATTACCTCTCTTGCGTTTGTTTCTGCAGTCCTCAGACCAGTTTCTTCCTTTTGTCAGGTACGTATTTTAATGTATGCTTTGGTGTGTAATGCATAATATTATCGATTCTGAATTACCTTATCAACAATACTTGTGCTAGTTTTTTGTAGTTGATGTGATGCTCTGCTACTATATTTCGCTCTTATCGTGTGGTAACGGTTTGTTGAAATGGCTAAGCCAACTTCCTGTGGTAGCAGTTCCAAAAGGGTTGCTAATAACGCAAAGGGTTACATGCAGTTTTAGCGGAATAAAGTACCGTATTTCTTGTACCGTTTAATCTGTAGACCAATATATTCTTATGTACACTATCCAGAATTATATTGTCTAAGTTTGTGTAAAAAGTAGCAGCTTAAAGTACGACACTGCATTCGATATAACTCGCGAGTAAGTAAGGAGGGCAAAAATTTCCATAACGAGGAGCTCCGTGGGTTAATCCCGTGCGTCAGCAACTGAGTTACCCTGAGTTTGAGAGGAGCCTACTTGCCTGCCCTCTGCGAGTTCTCCGTGATGATGGCAAGCCGTTTCTATAGACACAGTAGTTCTCTCTGTTTCTGTGCTGCCTCCGACGAACAATAACAAACCGGTGTGCGACAACACAAGCAAAGGAAGCAAATGTCAAGCACAACGAAAGATGAAGTAGATCGCAACGGCTAGCGACCAGCGGCGCTACAACATTCTGCCATTTTACGCACCTGAGTCATAGGATACAACTGTTTAAGCACTATGATATCCCGATATCAAATTACAACAGATCATGTTTTATAAGATCCTCAACATGGGTAAACAGGCATGTTAAGGTAAGACAAATCACCATTCTTTGGAAAATATAGGAGAGAGTAAGATTCAGGTACTACCAGTCAGCTATGTAGTTGATGCAAGCCCGATGTAGGTAGGATCCAGCGTCGATAGGCTAAAATATGTCGAAGGTCCATAGTAGTCCATATTTGATACATCGGACCGAGGAAAACTGAAGTCCGCCATCATTTAGCTGGAGCGGCTTAAATACAGCGGAAATGGTAACCACCGCATTGTAAAGCTTCGGGTAGTTCCCGTGCCCTCCGAACCCGAAACTATGGGTCAAATCGCTTCACGTACGTCCGGCGTTTTTAACTGAGACTTGCGTGTAGCCTACATTAATGTTTTAGTTTAGTGAACAAACGTGATAATGTTGATCAATTCATCGCTGCTCGTCTTCCGTACGTATTAAGACTGGTCGAAACCTGGTTAAATCCAATGTCACTACCGAGAAATTCCAAATTAGTGGCTGTTCGGGCTTCCGCTGCGACAGATTATCATGCGAGCACGTTGGCGTTTTGCTATTCATTCGGTCTTCGTTGTGTAGGAGACTGACACACTCGTACAGCGGCGAAAGCCATCTTCGCCTGAGAAGGAGTGAATTGTTGGTGGGTGCAGCTTCTCGCAGTCCACGAAATCAAAGTCTGTATAACTTTCCGCATGTAAAGAAATAGAAAACTCGACTGCGCTTTTAAATTATGGGTGATCTTAGCGTTCCTGGTATACGGCGGCCTAAGGCTTAATTTCTAATTGAACACTGAAACCAAGGCGCAATTTGCGGCGATGGTATTAAAGACGGGGGCAACACAACACATCTGTTAACCCAAGCGGGTTACACCGCATTCCGCTCCATCATGCTAGGGCCTATTAGTAACTAGTTGCGAGCAACGTGTACATATAATTAAGGTTATGGAGCCTTTGACAAATAGCGACGACTCGATGGTCATAGCAAAACTGGAGCTGCCGCTGCCCTACTCGCGTACTTTGATGGGGGCCAATTTTATTCCTGATGCACATAAAGGAATTGCCTCATATTTTTCAGTCGCCTTTTAAAATGTTTGTAAAAGACTTGAAGCTTGTTTGGGTTCTTGCTTCTTCTAAAGACTGTGACTTTCTACAGCAAGAAGTAGGCCGCCTATCCCGGAGGCGTGCGGAAGATGACTTACCAGTCAACCCGGCCAAGTCCTCGTTTATAAGCTTTGCAATGGGTGTTAATAGACATGCCAACACACTGACGGGCCACGCGCTGCATCACACCAGTTCCGTCAAGTATCCTGGCGTACTTTTACGCTGTTACCTAAATTGTCAACAACACGAATGTAATGTACGTAAAAGGATAACCTCTGACTTGGGCAACTTGACGCGGCTTCTGAACTAGATCTGAGGATATTGCCACTAATGTTTACCCTTCCATCATAAGAACTGTGCTTAACTATGACTTACCCAGCTATTATCCGAGTACAATACGTATAATACAGAGACTGGAATAGTTCCATGATGTAAGTAGCCGACACTTTCCAATTTAACGTTGTGTGTCCCTGAGGACCGGTGAAGGTGACTAGGGCTTTATACCCTGTCATTTCGTCGGCTCGGAGTTGATCTTATATTGACTCGATGTATATTGCACCTGAGCCGTTTCCCTATGTTGAGGCAGCTGCTGCACGTTGGCGCACCAAAGGGGCAGAAGCGGACACCGGTACAAACTTGTGGCACTGAATGTTAGGCGCATTACCCACCCTCTATGCTTCGATTGTCGAGTGGCGAAATATTGGATCAAGTTGCCGAAGCGCTGGCAGAGGCGAAATCGGTGTCGGAATTTAAGAGATTCCTCGATGCGCAATGTTCGTACTATAAGTATTGTGCGCGCATTGTACAAGGAAAAATTGCAATGCAGCCACAATATGCCGCCACCGAGCAGGAATCAGTGACGTGATTAATCGGGTGTTACCGATCCATTTAAAATGAAGCAATACTGATTGTTACCTCGCTCTATTATCTGTATTCAGTATTCAGAAATTCGCTTCGCTTGGGTTTACTCATTAGCTTAATATATTTAATTAACAACTTCAGAAAAAGACCCCAGCAATTGCCAACAAGAGGACACGTGAAAACTAAACCAACGTAAAATGTAAACAAAGCTAAATGATGCATCTCATTACTATTAACAGTCCGACGTTTTGGTTGCTTAATTTCAAAAAAAGTTGAAAACAAATCGCCATTTGTAACTTAGACATACCTCGGTGCAATTTGCAGACAAGTTATTTGCAACAAACAAAAATTAAAACAAGTTGACATTGAAGTTGATTTCGTGCAACATTGCAAACTATTATGGGTGTCTGACGTGCTGACTCGAAGTATGAAAAGTAAAACTATGGTAACGCATATATTTGGGGGTTATTTTGAAGTTTATATTATTTGAAGGGCTTGGGACATGCAAACTTGACGCATGCTACTTTAAACTGGTGAGCAAAGGAGATCAAATAACACGTTGCAATTGCAGTGTAAATGAGAAGACTTAACTTTGTGTATTTGTAGATTTATATTTTTCGTTAAGCAAATGCACAGTTTCGTCAGTGTAAACAATTAGCGCCGATGTAATTCTTGCCACAGTGCTTCAAAGCATTGCTATGCCTTCTTTTTGCAACTTTTCCTAACAACTTATGTTAAATCCGCATAAAATAAAATACAACTTGCGCTTACTTCGTAAGCTAATATAATGTCCTATTTCGCCTTGAAATATCAAGGACATTTCGACACAAAGGAAAACAATTATTCCTTTCTTAATCTTGCTAACTAAATAAATTTAGGTGTATTTGCATCACATGATATATAATATGAGTTCAAGAACTTTTTTATCACATCGTTCTCTTAATTTGCACTAAAATTGTATTACTGTTGTTACTTATGTGTTATTTCGCTAGCATTTTCAGACGGATAATTGGGTTTACTAAGGTATGCATATAGTAAAGTTTTATAATAAAATACTAGGTTAGGCTTCATTTTAAGAAACTGTTATATATAAATCGTATGGGCGATTCATCAGTTCGCATGAGATAATGGGGTTGAATATCCTAGAAGACGCTAGGTAAATGAACGTTACACTTGCTCTAAAGTTATATGGCTAATGGTTCTGGAATTGCAGCCGGAACATTGAACGACCCTTTTAGTCATAACCTTATGAAAATAAGGCAGGTGCTCATAAAACGTGCTTCCAGAATATGCGCAACGGAAGGCGAAGTTTTGGCTTTGGCTTCATTGTGCGAATTCGGGGCATAGATGCTGTCACCTTTAGCTGAAGAACAGTTGTGTACATTTTTACTCGGTTGTCAAATTATGTCCTCTAATGACCAAGCAATTTATTTCTCATTGTTATAGGCTTGTTGCTTTACCTTCTATCTTTCTGAAAAAGAGTATGATAAGCCATAAATGTTACTGCCTAAAATTGCAAAACAACAGATATTTAACTATTCTGCTAAAATGCCAGATACAGGAGGATTAGCTGAATCGGTCAAATAAATGAAGCAACTATTTGAGAAGAATTTAACTATTATACAACTTTTGAAGTAAGTTACATAAGCTTTAATGTCTCGTGGCTCACCATCCTAAACATATGCAACTAGTTATACCAGTTGTTTACGAAGTCCATACCGACCGGATAGTGGAGGCATGACTATAAACTATATTTGTAATTAATACATATATTTCCTTAATAATCCTAGCTAGTTAGCTTCGTTTTGTGCGTGAATCGGTTGTAATTTAATATCAACAGGCCTAATATGGGCATGGGGTTATTGATTTATCTATCTAACAATTCGGTCAAAACGACATAAATTATATAGTCAAATTGTAGGCTAAATAAATAATTGACAAATGGTATTGAAATCTTGTTCAGACAACGTCCCTTATGCTTTAAAATATAAGTTGGCCACATGAACCTTAGAAACGCTGAAATCATGGAACTATATTATACATCTAAAACCTAGGTTGGAAACATAGCTATAACCTAGGTTGTCGATTGCAGATCGTCATCATCCGCAACATGTGACGTTTTATCCCATGACAACATGACACTGCTGCCAGAAACAGAACACGGTTCACCTAAATCTTATGATATTCTCCGAAGCAGTTGTCATCTATTTGTACCTAATTTCAGGTAGCATGGTAATTATATTTTAAAAAAACCTTTTGAAATGGCAATTGTAATGCATAAGACGGAAAGTAACAATAATTAACTTTTTCTTTACTCTGTCTTTACATTTTGCTATCAAATTTCACCATGCTACAGATTTGGTGGAGAAGACCATTTAATTAAATCGCCTAGTTTTCGTGGACAAATGATCACTTGGTTTAATAACAATTTATACCATTATAACAGTTGTAGTTATTTTCGAATATTTGGTTTTTCTTAGCAGCCTATATTCCAAACCGTGTGCGTAGTCAAACTTTATATTAATATTTGTAGAATTAGCGAGTAACCGTCTAAAACTTACGTCGTTTGCTATAAAAAGATTTTCTTATGCATTGTACGTCTTACTTTTGCACTGGTTAAATCCGTAGTTGATAACAATCATTACGTATTATATGCTACAGACCGCATTTGTAAAATATTTAACAGTTAAAAATCATTGTGAATTTTAGCTGAAATTTAAGGTATTCTACAACTATAAGCACCGAGATGGTTATATATAATTGCAGCATTTCGATCGGCACTAAAGCTAAATACATTCGGCAGCATGAATGCAATCCATGGATGAGCATTCAGCTCGTCTACCTATCACACAAATGTCACGATGTGCTAGTACATATAGGGTTTAACAACGGCTTCTGTACATTCACTATATTGAATCGTCGTACAATACTAGAAGGCTAACAGAACTGCCATGACTTAAATGCGCATCCGCTAGGTGCTCAGGAACAGCGGGCCGTAGCAAGCAGCATTGCGAATATAATTGTTTTCAAAACTTTCGTGGTCGATTTAAGGCAACTGCATTCTTCTTAGCGCAATACTGGAAAAATGCAAACCTGAAGCATTTATATTGCTCTACTTGTACGAATCTGGTTGATATTGCATTTCTAAGTGTCATTATTTGACAAGATAACGGTGAGCAAAACTTCTCTAAGTGAACCCATTATCCATTCAACCAGTATTGTGCCGATTTGACACATGTTTTAGATTTCAAATCTGCTGTTTATTGTTGTAGAGGTGAAAATATGATCAAAGGAAGTACTTCAACAGCAACTACTAATCTTGTCATTCCTAGCGTATACATACTAATGATAAGAACCAAATGTAGAACCATCTGTCAGTGATGGGCAATTTCGTATATTGTAAAACATTTAGCTTAATGTGGTTTGGCTTGTGATACATGGTTTTAGGGCAATGTGAACTCGTTTTACATTCTAGCAGTATAATAATACGATCCGTTAGATCAAATACCGTGTGCTATATTCAATGGATGCACATCCCAAGCTAAATTTCGGCATCATCAATTTGCCCAATTTAATCATCAGTGTCGTGATATCAAGCTCAGTATTAACTAGTTTCGAGTCACCGAAGCGAGTGAGAATTCGTTATTCTTTTAGTTTAACGCAAGCACCAGGCCCTGATGGCTAGGCAACGTGTTGCACATGGCAGTCCAACGAATACTGAAATACGCGTTGTTTACGGGCCGGTGGTGTGGATGGAAGAAGAGGCGGGGAGAACAAGCGGTGACTTGGTCATCATGGTTGAAATCTGTCACTTTGTAGTTGGCGTCGGCTGGTTTATCAAGACTGTCTTTCAAAGGATTTAAGAATGACTAACTTGTGTGGTTAGAAAAACTAGCTGACAATATGAAGCGCTTATCTCGGTGGCATTTTGCGTTTTATGGTACCATAATCTGCCTTTTCAGTGTAGCTTTCCCTCCAACAGACATCACGTTTGCGATATTAGCAAGGTTACATTTTGAAAGCTATTAGGTCAAAACTGCTTAATGTCTTGCTATTTGTATTGCGGCACAAGAGCTGGGGTGTATTTATCAGACTCAAGTAACCTGTACTTCAATCGTTCAATAGTGTATGATGTGATAAAAAGCATAAATTCAAGACCCACATGATGGATATACAAAAGGAAATCAAAATCAGTGTTTCAACGTGGAATGTTGAGTATCAATGGTCAAATCACTGCATTTATCAAACTGCTATGTAACCTTTATCAGTAAGATGAAAGTCTAAGAGTCGTCTCGTTCGGTACCTTCACCACATATAATCGTATTATATTCCAGTGAGAACAGATTCTAAGTGAGTGAAATACTTTCTATAATGCACACGTGAGTGTTGAGTCATACGATTCAGGCGATTGCCTCGGTTTTGTTTATAAGAGCCTAGGGTCAACAGTGATATACATGGATGCTTGCTTTCAGTCAGTAGCTGGTATGCGAGATCAAGATCTGGAAGCAGTCATTATACTTATGAGAACACACGCAGTACATGAAGACGCAGTTCGTAAAGTAGACTGAATAATCCAATCGTTGCCAAAGTGGCTCTTCATTGTAGGTTGTTCTAATAGGCTTATGTCTTATTTTAACCGTGGTCACCAGGCCTGAATTATATATTCAACGTAAGAACGGATATAGGAGTTAAACAGCATTGTTACTAGCCGTGGCCCAAAGTTATTTGGAGCACACTTTGAAAGTCTCAAGTCGAACTTCTCCAAACTTGCTGCTTTCGAACATTGGAGCTAATTGCTAAAGCTCACTTGCACGATTATAACTAAGTTGTGTTCACTAATTTCGAGTTGCAGGACCAGTTGCCCCAAACTTATATGTTGAATAAGCTGCAACGCACCATTAGTACGTGGTACTTTACCACGTCCAGGTGGAACTAGTTACTTTCTGACCATTCGTTAAACCGAGTCAGATTTTTCTAGAGGTAGACACGGTCGGATGCTGAGCGAATTGCTCTCCCTGTTTAAGCATCGTATGCAAATATTTGCATCAAAACAGCATGTCTAGTAGTATGTCTACTAGAAGGTCTTTATGTAGACAAAAACAGTAGCGGGCCGAGTATGCATCCTTCTGGTACACCACTGGAGACACACAGGCTTGCGGAGTGAGTGTCGGCTACTCTTACCTTGATTGTTCTGTCATGTAAGTAGTCTTCTAACCAGGAGAGCAGGAAAAAGTAGATACCGTAGACAGCAAGCATTTGTAAGAGAAAGCAGTGATAAACCCTGTCGAATGCTGTAGAAAAGTCCAAGTAAATCATATGTAAGTGTAATCCTTCATCAGCCGCTCTGGTCTATGAGTCCCCGGTAAGCAAGAAATTGGTGGAGCAAGATCGTCTACATCTGTAACCACGTTGGTAATTAAAAATTGTTCTCTGACATTCAGAGTATCGCATCAGTTTATCTGCGATTACCGATTCCCTCAATTTTGAAAACCAGTGAGGCTGGTAATAGCTCGGTATTTGGCAGGATACAATCGCATGCCTCCCATGTATGTTGTATTGATAACCGCATTTTTTACTCAGTTTTTTGTGTATTTGCGTTAGGAAGACCCTGGAAAAATGTTGCAAGTTGTGCTGCTATGGTGTAAGAAAGGGTTTTCAGTACGTTTCTGTAGATCTTGTCGCTTCCAATAGCACTGTACCCTCGGAGAGACTGTAATTCGCTTATAACAGCTGCTGTAGTAAAGTGACTCTGGATAAGCCAACGACATTTGTTTAGGAGTCTCTAGGGTGAAGATTCCATGGTATTTGTAGCTACTGAGCCTAACTGCAGGAGTAGAGCATTCGCGGCATCCATAGCAGCAGTTGTTAAGCCACTGGCTGTCTCAAGTGGTGGAATTTCGGGCCAGGCCTTTTTTGCCATGCACACATATGTATAGTAGTTTGGTGTTACGCACAAATTTCCGCAACATTTTCACCTGCCATTCGTACTTATCGACTCTAATGAGCGATGTGAAGTAGTTTCTGATTACTTTGTAATGCTGACATGTGATATCACATGCACTTAGCGAATGTTACCACAAGATATTATCTCTTCTGTTTATCAAGTTACGCGTTCCGTTTCAGATCCATTTATTGGTCCGGTGCAATGCTCGTAATGTTACAACTTTCGACTCTAATTGTATGGCTCAATTAAATTTATATTTCAGTTCATTCTACACGTCATTTTCCGAACAATGCTTCTGTAGGTCCCAGTCAACAGTTGCTGCAAAGTTATTCAGCATAAATAGTCCGTAACTGTTCGTTGTGTCGCTCTTTATTTATGTATAATGTTGTTATAAAATACATAACAAAATGTTAGGACTGGATGGTCGCTACGTTTCAGTGGAGGATCATATGCTACTGACTGAACCATCAGCTCTTCATTTTTCAAGATTATGTCCAGGAATGAAAGATTGTTTGAACTGCGGTGTCTGATTAGTCGATGCAAATGGTTATCCAAACTTCCATATTCAAGCATTCAAAAAACATGACAACCCATTGGGGGATATAGATGCCATTGAAGAAAACTTAAAGTCACCCAATATAAGATGGTGAGAGTATGTTTGTGAACAAGCATAGCTGAGGGCGTTTAGCAGTACGTTATTGCCACCTGCTGATGAGTTCGGAGACCTAAAGATAATCGCTAAGGAGCAAGCAACCATCCTCTTCTTTTAAACAACATAACGACCTATTAGGTGCAGTCGGCAAAATAATGCGTCGAAAATAGCATAAGAATTTTCTTCAAAACTCTCATATATAAAATAATCTCGATAACAGAGAGCAAAAACCGCCACCTAGAAATGTAGGATCATTTCGTATGACCGACATCTCATTGAGTTCAATCTCTGGATCCTGTAGGTCTTTTAATAGCTAACTTTCAGTAACTGCTCGATCATAGAAGAGATTGCATATCCGAGGGTCCCAGGCTAGCCTATAAAGCCAGGAATATATTTTAAACGAAACCATTAGATTTTACTAGAATACTTTTGCGGAATAATCATTAGCATATTGTTTCCCCTTATTAATATGTACGCTATGATCAACTTTCACGGAACACATAAATAATTCGGCTTGAGTTGACACCGTTCGCCTGCGACATTACGTACAATCTGTGGGAATCGAGGCAAAATTGACCAACAGACCTTACATCTAAGGCGTCGATACAGTCCTACAGGGTGGTAAGATAAACACCGTAGCTTAGGTACAATGCGATTAGTGACACTGTCGGGTAACCTATTTATCGGATAAAATATTTTTGGTACCAAACAACCTTCCGAATCTTTATGTTAATATTTGGATTGTCTCATTCAAATCAAGTCAAGCTAAAATAGATTTATTCAAAAGATGGAAGCAGTATCAGTATTTTATACTATCTACCACAAATACGATATAAAAATCATCAGTTAAGAAAATAATTTACTATTTTTACTGCAGTTTGGTTAATGTTGTCATACATGTGCACAGCTCACATTTTTGTTCGAATTATAAGATACTTCTTCCAGTTTAATGGGCCAACGTTTGTTAAAACGTTTATTGATAGATAGTTGCAACTGGATAAAAATCGCAAACCGCAACTCTTTTGAGGTGTGTTGGATGCTTATCAACGAATTGGTAGTTTGTACTACCTTATTGATCTTGAGATTGTCCATGTAAAGATAGCGACAAAATGTTTAAAATAAGGTGGATAGGTTTGCAGTAGATAGTACAAAGAACGACGTTATGGGGGTAAACGGAAACGCCCAAATAACAACCATTGTCCTTATTAAATACCTATTCCACTATCTGAGTTCTGCATTTCGTTATTTTCGGTTTGCAGTAAGGATTACTCAACTGCATATTTTCCTTTATCTTCAGTGCGTCCTACCTACACAGACTTAGCGAAATCTTCCTTACCACTGAAAGATAAGCAGCAACCTATGATAAGCATTTAAACAAAGTCTGCGAAAGTCCGAACTTTGGTTTCGTGAACGTTTATTGCATTATATATATGATATTCCTACCTGGACAGGATGAAATTATCAAGGTAGAGCAATACAGTTCCGTGCAAAAGTATTCCATTATTTCAACAAAATAAGCTTTAAAATATCCCAAAGTACCCAACATAATTAATCATTCACAGTTCCATGTATTTCTTAACATTTTGAGAAGTAGCTACAATAGACCGATCCGCGTAACCATTAAATTAGATCAATGCATTTCTCTACTAAAGTTGCTGGTAATCGTAACAGTTTCTAAGCATCATACGCTTGACTTATAGGAATGCGTAAAAGTCACATTAAGCAAAATCTAGATTGTGTTGCTGTTAAACCAAATTCTTAATGCGTTTGATAGCCAGAAAACCTAAGATGACAAGGGATCTGGGTGCAAGTGCCTTTTTATGACCCTGCAACTTCCCTCGTTCTCTAGACCTTGGACGAGGCCAGCCTACAAGTTACATAACTTGTAGCCTAGTCATGAGGGCATATCAGCGTCCGCTGAAAGTGCGTCGTCGTACATGAGTACACTAGCAGTATGACATCTTTTGGCCACGAACACACCCACAATCCACTTGGTCATATTACCTTCACGCCGTAAATTCAAAGGCGGCGCACCACCAACGGCCTTTCACCAAGCCGGTTGTTTCTTCGCCTCTAGATCAAAACTGTACACCTAAGATTCATCAATACTGTAGATTTTCCAATAAACTTTGGATAGTCCACAATCAAAACTGACTAGTATAGTGCTGAACCAAATAACCGGAGTTGCTTATTGGTTCCCACCGCGAAATGCCGTAGGCATTTACCAAGTAACTTTAAACTAGACCTCGGCCTGCACTACAAACGACGGCTGCATTTAATATTTGTAAGCTAATAAGTTAACTTTGACGCTTAGCCTTCTTTGACGCCGGTTATTTGGATTTAACCAATCACAACGGTAGACAATGAAAAGACACGTCAAATTTGGATAATTTGAGTGAATCATTAGTAGAAACAATACTAATCTTGGAAATTCTGATAATGCACATGTGATTTGCGATTGTTCCAATAGTGACTCATGAATTATTTTCCTTTAATAAGTTGGTGATATTTACGATGCACAACTAGTGCGCCTTTTCTAGCAACTTTATCCAAAAGATCACATATGGTCCCGTCGTGTAACTCTCTCATACATCCACGAAGACAGTATGCCGTAATTGGAGCTGTAATTTGCAAGCAGTATTAACCATGAGCAGCGTTTCAATTTGTACTAGCCACCAAACTCACTGCAAAGCTACTAAGAATTGGCCATGGATGTATCTCAACATCTAATACAATAATTGTGTTGTTAGCCCTAGTAAAACGCAGTAAAACACTTAGTGAACGTACATAAATTCACCTACTTTTTAGTTATTTGGTTGCCTGTCACCGTAGACTATTTACTTGTCACTTGAAAGGTTTTTCAATTGATCGGGCAATTAACATTTAGCGACAGTAACTGCGGGTTGTCAAGGTCCATATTTTCGGTAAAAGATTTTAGATAGTTTCATTAAGACAAACAAGATAATTATCTCACGTACTTTGCGTTTCACCCAGGGATCTTAGCGGTTTGGGAATAATTGATTAGCATCGTGGTTTCACATCTACCGTACCGGTTAATATAAGCAATGCCGAAGGCAACAAGGAATTTATTTGCTGCTTGTTTGCTTTTTTCTCAAAACTAAGTTTAGTCTAATTGCTGGTATGTTTTTAAAATATTACGACAATATTGCCTCTGTATTCCGCTCTGGCAGAATGTTTGTGGTAGTGAAAAACTAACGTTTTATCGGGGATTATTTTACTTTTTCGTGGTTTGAGAGACATCACAAATGCAACTCAGTATCCATTATATATGCTAGACCTATGCAGTGCCTGCTACATGTCTAAGAATGGCCAACTCATGTGCACTAGGAGATGTGTATTGAGTTGCGACTTTTTCAAAGAATAATAACTCGCAATACAACTATTGAAGCTATAATCCAAAATGGACTGTTGAATAATAAATATATGTTTGAATTTCTCAATGGAAACTTATAGGCTGTGGTAGCCTTTACAGTTATGCAGAGACCGACTACGCTAATTTTAATAGACTTACAAGAGCCAAATTATTTAGCTACAATTTTAAGGTAGCTAAGGAAACGCGTTCTGACAATTATGTTGTTTTCTTTCCATGGTATTTGTAAACACCCTGGCTTTATTGTCGACGTACTTGGTTAAATTCTTTCATTTGCTTAAACGTATGTCGGGCAATATATCGAGCGTTGTAAACTGGAGATGTAGCTAATATAAAAAAATAACACTGAGCACTACGGCGGCGTACATTCGAGAGCACATTGCTGTCTGCATATCATCACAATAATGGAGCAGTTTTGTACCGTCACAGAAAGATCCAAAGTCACACCATGCAGCTTATTGTGCGGTGTTTTGTATATAGTTTGCCGTTTTAATATGTACACTTAACACCGTTATTCAAACGTGGCGAATGATTTATCATCGTTTAGGGCTATCGAACAATGTTTATAGGTGTGCAAGCTTTATCAAATTTTACGTATACTTAGTTAGTAAGCAGTTCTACTGCTTTATAGATTGACACATGCTCAGTCAGTTCTGTTTAGGATATATATCGACTTGCCCCATTTTGATACTGCATTGATTAAAAAGCCAGACAGTCAAATGTTTCACTTTAACTTTCAAAGTGAACTATTCAAAGCATTGACATTTCAAATCTCCCCATATGATTTAAATTGCTTTATGCGTTTCTAAATTTTGTCAGACAAACTGCTGACAATTTAAATTACAGGTAAGAAAATGCCGTCCTATAAAATTAAAAGCAACAATCGTTTTCCGTTTTATTTCTTACCTTGCAATTAATGTGCATTCAGTGTATAAAACTAACGGACGCTTGTTGTGAATTAAAAAGTGAGATAAAACTAACGGTTTAAAACTGGATCAGTGTGCAATTTGGTACCTCAAATATTAGGTTAGAAATGGAGTTAGTCCGCTTTTACATTTGAACTTTAAATACACGTCGACCCAGAAGTAACTGTTATAAGCTAAATAAAAACCATTTGTATTGATACATTTATACCACTTGGATACAGGTTCCTTTATTAAGGGTGAAAAATCTCACAGTTTTAGAAGCGATGAACTCGTAGTAGTCATTTTCATCATATTTCAGGATATTAAAATGATTCTCTCGTAGGAAGTGATTCAGGTGTTTAAAAATATGTTAATCGGGACTCTAGTGGTAAAGGGTGTATGGTGAGTGAAGCAAAGGTACGTAGCCCAGCACGTGCGTCTTTCGCAGGGTTGTCTGGGGGACGTGCTACCGAGAGAGTTTCTATGGAGATAAATTAGCTCCCAAATTTCACTATTGCCGGTAATATGTGCTTAGGTTTGCGGTACATTTCGACAAATTGTGGACAATAATTTGTCGCTTTAATTGTTTTGCTCAGATTTAGAAAGCCTAGTTAGGTCAGACTACCCACAGTCGAATAAACAGTTCTCAAAAACGTTTTGGTTTTAAGTTCGACTTTGAAAACTTTATGAGGCTTGATCGTGCTTCAGGTATTGATGGTTGGTCGTTGATTATCGTAAATGAAAAATTTTCACAGAAATTCACACCTTTGTCGAGCTAACGGGTCGTTTTTTTAAAAAACGAATGGAGGACAAAACCTTAAATCAACGTTTTTGTCGATTTTTATTTAATTCATGTGGCCTCTACATATCAAGCTTCTTCATACTTACAATCGCTCCTAAATATTTTGAAAATATCGCATGCGGTAATGCTAATTCAGCAGCATGATATTGAGTAGTTTTGCGTGCATACACTTTAAAGTAAACGCCATATATTTTGTTCACTTGCATTGACCGTCCAGAAATATCATAGATGTCAACCCGCTGATATCCTTTTCTAAATTCCTAAAATCACCGTTGTGCAGTAGACCTAAGCGTAGTTCCAGCAGCAAGTGCTGTTTCCGTTGAATTTGCACCAAGTTTTAATTAGCACAAGAAAATTTTGAAACAGTGTCTAATGTCAAGGTTATATTCCATGTCCTGTATAGATGAAAAATAATGTGTGAGCTAAACTGTCACTATAGCTAGGTAGAGCACAAGGTAGTCATTAAATTAAAATGCAAGGTCTAAGCAAGTTTCCTAAAAATAAAGCTGGTTAAATAAATATAAATAAAACAGTAAATTTATTACTCACATAAATATATATGCATCATTTATATAAAGCCTAATTGGCATACTTACATCTCAAACTTTTAACATTATGTTACATAAATCTTGTCAACACAGAACGTTACAATATAAGACGGCAAAGGAAAATAAATAGCACGCAAATGTAGTTAAAACGAGCTTGCTTTTAAATTCCTTATCATAATTCTCACAAAATTTTGTATTGCAGAATGGACTTCAACCATACGACTACATATCCACTTATGGACCTTGCTTTTAGTCCACTTCTAACCTGCTGTTGATGTTTCTATCTAGGCAACATTATTAAGGGATGATAGCAATGTTTCAAAAATTTGTGTAAAGAGGTAACGCGGTTTATATCAATAAAATTGCTAAATGATGTGTCTTCAAACCGCATATCTGACATCCATACAGCAGCATGCATCATCCATGGGAATAACAATTCACCGATAAAGCACATACAGCGAAATCGTATAAGCAAACATCCATTTGGCTACAAATAAGTAAAATCCTCAAGCCGGTATTGAGATTTACTTTTTATGGTGCTGTAGGATTACTTGCATTAAGTTCGTAACTGGCATGGCGGTGGAAGTTGAGCCGGGCTATATCATAGTCAACTGTCAATCACGCAGATCTACGGCTGTCACCCATTGGAAAGTGGCGCGAGCTGCCAGCATCCTGAGGTCATGGGGGTGGAATCCGGCAGGGTTCCGCTGGGAGGCGCACCACTGACGAGACCCAGAAGGTCGAAACGTTGGCGTCTGGTGCTGTTCCAGCTTTGCTTAATCTTGCTGGTTGGAAGTGGCGATGATGAATTAGCTAAAAATAATTTGTTGTAAAAGCATTTTTCACTTACTCAATTATTGTAAACCATTGAGTATGTGCACTTTCGTTCTTGAGCTGACGAATCTCAGCAACAAAAGTTTTCCTCACAAATACCTCAAAGTCGCACTATAGCTACAAAGTATATCAACTAAATTGGAAAACCACTATCTCATTTTCTCAACATCAAACGGAAGGTCCTCCCTGAATAAGACATTTTGACTTTCCGTTTTGTTATGATATGTACGCAATCATTTGACTATTTTACATCTCTCACTGCCCATTAGGAAAATCAAAGCATATACACATGAGTATCATCTTGATCTGAGTTTCTGCATTTAGCGGGATTATACTGCAGTTGCACGTGGATTATCAAGTTTATTTATCACTAGACAAACACTCAATTGACATCAGCAGGTAGAATGGAAGGTTACCTTCCGAGAAACAGCTACTTGGTTGCATATGTTACATTAGGGCAGTGGAGCATTTCTTCACTTAAGACTCGTACAAGGCACTTAGGAAAATTTTGTTGCGTCCCCATCGGAATCATTGGGATAAAGTGGGACCAGTAAAAAAGCTACAAAGCCGATCAAATGCGCTTAGCAACCAAACTGTCTGCATTGATAACCAACTAGTCGACCTCAAAGAAAAATGAGTTTTGCAATATTAATCCACCAACAGGCTATTTCTTTCATAATTTCCAGAACACTTCTGCGAACATTTAAATATACCTATAAAACAATGATGCTATTTAGTGATTGAATGTTAGCAGAATAATTCATTAGAGGTAAGCCGAACCCAGTTAGAATATCAAACTTTGTCATAGGTCGCAAGTCTGGATGTGCACTCAAATGTTATGTGTAAACTGCAGGAAAACCTATACTTGTATTAGTGCTGCTTAAACCTGAAGTACATACTGCTCCAGAAGGTTATAAATTATTATGTATGGATCAGTTTTGGTTAATAGTTATTCTTGAAATATATGCACTTATCGCTAGTGTTTCTGTAACGGCTGTGAGTCCATGTCGGATCTGGTGTGGTTTTGACGACGGCATAGGCGAGCTCTGAAAACGTCAAAGATACGTCCTTTTTCCGTTGATCGGTCGCCAGGATATATGTGACACCCCTCGGTGCCAAATTAAATATGTCCGCTTTGTGAGCGGGGTGAGGTAAAGTAAGTTCTCAATTACCCATGATTGTTGCGTGCTTGAGCGCCCAGAGTGCCTATGGATAGAGGTGAACTGCTTTATGGACGTCTGGTATCACGTGGTGTAAACAAATTGGCTTTTATTTATACTTGGTTTAATAAAGTAAAAGAAAAGTTTGGTTTCAAAATCCTGAATTTTTGAAGAAACGTTCAAATCGAGCTAACACTTTGCAGATCTGAAAAAGTTGAGAAGATTACGGGCAATATAAATAAACATATTCAGGAAGAAGGATTATGAGTCTGTGGAATGTATTCAAGGAATAATAAATACAAATATTTAATGAGTAATCAACCTAGATTATTAGTATTACATGTTTGGAATGATAATGATTAATGCGACGTGAGCTAAAGACTTAAACATATACATTCACAAAGTTGGTCTGGGTTCTTTATCTGCAAATAATCAACAGAAGGATAAGGTGCATGCAAAAGAGGCACTTACTATTTCATGGATTTTAAAGACATTCAGGAAATGGGTAATGTACGTCGCTGGAGTTAATTCAAAACTTTTTCGCAAGGGAAGTAATCCAATGTGCGCAAGCGTTTATAGTTAAAAATAGGGGAGGCGTCAATGCGTTTGATTTTTCTCATTATATTTATTCAATTCCAGTGAACTTGTATCCCGTTAAATAACTTTTCCCAGTATGAAATGTTTCATAAATATTGCAAGCTTGGTTAGAAAGAGAGCAAGATGGGAAATGGCATACCGTATTTCAGGTTTTGTATCTGTTATGTTTCAAAATGCAGGTGGCCAACACGTTTCTGAAAGCACGCTTTGCACACCAAATCAAAGCAGAGATGAGTGCCGACCAACAGTATGCACAATATCAGTTACAGTTAACGGTTCTAATTAACGACAAATGTATTAAATTACGATTAGCTTATAATTTTATTTCTACTTTATGTGAATTTTGTGTACAAAACGGTTTCTGAAATCAGACTTGGTAGCTTTCACCGCATTTGATTTTGCATTAAATACATGAAACAAAATATATGTTTGCTAGTTACAAAAAACGCCACAGCCCAGTGTGTATTGATTGCCACCATTTTCTAGTTTACACGTTAAAATATTGTAATACATTTTACAGTAAGGAAAGCTATATTATGGGTTGTTAGCATATACTATAGTCTATAGTTTTATCTACCGGTTAGTAGCTTCGTTTTCATGATAAAATGAATAAAACTGACACAACAATCAAAAACTTCGCTTAACTATAATTTAATATAAATACCATATTTTCAGCCCTTAAAAATATTTAGAAGAAAGGAACTTCTTTTTATGTATTTTAGATTATATTATATTGCAACTTCATATTATACTGCAACTCCATCACTAAGTAATAACTTGGGCTTTTCTATTGCCATATCATGAAACTCTCATAGGCACCTCATCAACACATTTATAATATTTCAAGTCTTATGCCCTCTATTTCTTTTTTAGTTTGCCATCGCTTGATTTTACAAATGATTTAGCTAAGAAATACCAACAGAGTCAAACGTATTATCAAATATATTACTACTAAATATACGACTTTGAGCAACGAGGAACTTTATGCGTAAGCTTATATTTCAGTACCTGCGAAATAAAGTAGAAATGAAGGTTTACTCTCGTGTAAGACTTGATTTATTATATGACATCAATGTATGTTTCTTTTGACATCCTTTGTTTATACTGAATATATTAATCTTTCTTTGCAACGCTCGCATTACCACTGAGAGGAATTCTTCCCAGATGAATTCTACTTCTTCATCACGACAATACAATAACGCCCATGTGTTCAAGACGGTCTTCAAAATGTAACCCTTGAACCTGCTGATAAGAAACTAGCATCCTGAAACCTAACATTTCAAAGAGATATTGTAACGTTTACTTCTTTATTTGCGTGAGAGTAGGCGAGTATTTTGTTATAAAAATTTCATTTAAATTCACAATACCTGAAACATCAAAAAAACTCATGACAAATAAAGCAAAGGCTTTACATAAAAACAGCCATATTTAAATACTTCCTTCGCCAGGTGCATTAAAGTTATTTGTTATGAACTCGTGGTGATTATCAAAAAATGCGAAGAGTATATACTTATGATTCTGACAAAATTATATCAAGATTGCATGCAAGAGTATTATAGAAATATGAGCAATCATTAAGAATCCATGGATTTATTGGAAGGGAATAATCAATACATAAAGTCGGGTGAAAAATATTATATGGTACATTTATTGCTGCTAAATGTGGCTTACAATCAATGATTTTCTCACGACAATCATTGATGTATGTCGAACCGCTGCTACTATTACCTCCATCAGAAGAAGTGAACTTCTGCTCTAAAATTTCTAAAAATCACATAACTTCCGCTTGTTTTAGATTGCAACAAGATGCTTTTAAGTATAGGTGCTAAACGAACAGCTGTCAATATCGATATCAGTAAAAGAACAAATTTATTTTACTGACGCTATTTTCTTAAGACAGCAAGATATTTTTATCGTTTGCATCAGAATTTGCCTTGCTTTATTCTGGAGGATAATTAACTGTTTATTGCATGCTTCAGCCTATATTTAATCTTCCACACCCAATTACTTGCGCACCAAGATTTTTGTCTGACAAATAGCATTAAGAAATGTAAAAAAACAAACATAATTACCTAAAGTAAATTAATTATTCTAGGCTTATGCACCTTACATATAAGAAAAACATTCGAGTATTACGTGGTTCACTCTAACAATAAAGGCACTGGTAATCAATTTGCAGTTTCAAAACTGGTAAAGGACATAATAAATGTTTCTCAAGGATGCGTGCCAGCCACGGTTAACACGCGAAGCTTATATTTGATCAAATGAGGCACGATGCTTTGTAGCGTTATCTAACGATATTTATAGTGCATATTTACATTTCTAACAAGTATCAGTAGTAGTTATCTAAGGTTATTCCCATGTGACAGCAACACCTTTCCGTTCATTACTAATGTGTGTATGAAGTAAACCATATCATAACCCAAGTTATGTGCTCAAATTGCTTGCGAGTTCTTAATATCTCTGTAGTATATATCGATGGTGGGAACACAAATATTAGCCGATTAAAAAACAGTAATAAGAAAAACAAAATACAAAGCTTTTTAAACACAGCAAAACTCAGTGCCCTTAAAGCGCATCTTGTATAAAATAAAAATATGTAAATGATTTTGTGTTTTTGCACTTAGACGCTTTCACAGATATATCACAAACCAAGGAAAAACTAGACGGATATTCTTATGTTATATATTTTCATTTGTGCGCATCCGCATGGTTTCGCTGCAATTGAGCCAATTACCTTAATATTATAAGAGAGTGAAAATGTTTGACTGTTTTTAGGTATAGACAGCCGAAGCTTTAAATGTCCCCCTGGATGGTAAAAGAAGTTTTACAGAATATAGTGATAGGAAATCTATAAATCGAAAACTAAATACATGAACAAGCCTAGGCAATATCAAATACCTCTGAATTGTTTTAATACGGTATTTTCCAACAAGAAAAATATCTGTCCTTAATTTTAGCAACTAAACTTGTGTGTTTGACATGGTTTTCATTTATAGTGTGCTATATGCTGCTTAAATCCGATATAGAGCAGCGCATCCGTTTCTGTCATTTATGCCATCAATGTGACAAGAAAATGGAACGGTTTTCACAGTTAGGACTACTTTTAATTCTCCACTGATCTACGTATGAGGTACGCTCCTATCATCCCCGGTCTTCTGCAGGAAAGCTAGCACGGGCCGCGCTAAAAGTCAAATCAATAATCTCGGTCTGCCGCGGTCACCATTGGTACAATGCTTATTTGACTGAAAAAAATTACAAGGTACTGAGTTCGGCTCATGAAGCTTCAGCTAATAAGCAATGATGATGTGTTCTGGATGAAACTGTTCTCTAACGCTATATTTCAGAGAAGTTGGTTTAATTTTGAAAATGTAAGGTATCAATTACAACAAATCGATCATTTAACGCATATCTAAACGTTTCGGTAAAGCGTAAAGTATGCCTTATGCCGATAAATTGTGGCCTCTAATCCTAAAGTCAATCGTGGAACAACATTTGTCTTTTAGTGATTTCGTTACTGAAAGTCGTCGAACTGCTTGGTGTCAGTAACTCTTTATCAATATATAATATCTGTAATGTTATCAAAAATAGAAAAATTCCAATCAACTTTTTTAATGCTCAAAACTTAATAAATATTTGTCTAATGATGTAAACCCCATTTATACATAATTTATCTTTGGTTATTGACATTAATTTTAGTTGAACACAAATTTCGAATTTGGTCGTGTCCTATATTTATTATTATTCTGCTATTTCCCTTGCAATGAGGCTGGACCTAACATTTTTGCAATGGTTTGTGTGAATCACTGATCAGTTAAGTTATGCAGGGTGGTGCATTTGCACCTTCACAGTCACCATACTAGATTGGTCAATGTTTAGAAGTCAAACACAGCCTCCTGGTCCTCAAAGTTGTGGGTTGGATTGAGGGTGCACCTAATTCCTTAAAACGAACTCCTGCTAAGGCGGAGCGTCACTGCTCTCCTGTCGACAAACCCATGTTTAACCAAGCGGTCTACCTTAGTTCATCGGCTTCCATTTAGAGCCCTCGAGCCTCCTTCAGATTGGCGTGTTTCAATGTATGCACATTGCTACAGATCGGGCAACAGGCATTAATTGCGCGACCTTTAGAGACCATGTACCTGAATATATGCTGTTTATAGGAGACTCGCCAACAAGACTCGAGCATTGTGCTCACTTTTGGTGACGCCAGCAGTATTTTATCATTGCGCCTCTCCGGTAACAATGCAACTTCTAGCACTGGCCAAGCGCGTGTCAGGATTGCCCTGAGTCACCGGGCTGAAACTGTTCTGGTTGATTGGATCATAGTCAGTATTCTTATGTGTGCGTTCCGATTAACTGGATAGTTCAAAGTTTCGAAGTTGCACGGGACTAATAAATGTATATTCGTCACCGCTGGTTAAGCGCCCACAAATTATAGCGATGATTAGAAGGAAAGCGACTTCTGCCTCCAACTAGCCGACTTCTTGAATTGGAGTATACGGACGATGTTGCTGTCATGTGGGACATATCCCAAAATTGCCAAGTTGCACTAGGCAGATTAACACTAGCTGTCGGCCGCTTTAGGATTTGGTTTGCACCATTGAAGTACAAAGCTTTCCTCCAAGATAGTCAAGGATCGCTTCGTGATCTGACACTTGTTGTAGATCAGCTAGAGTTTTACATAGTTTGGCCTGCTAATGATTCACCGAGATTGAACACTATCCATATTTCCGTATTTTTATTTCTTTATACTTTCCAACTGTAGTCAGCACACAACCGTTACACACTGGAACGCCTGCGCTTGCAAGTTGTAATACAGGTAATCTGTTCACGTCATGTGAAACTAGCATGTCTGCAACGACCGGAATTCTAGCATAGAGCTTGCATGGGACAAAGAAGCAAGCTTATTGAAACGTGAAGACACCATGGGCTAGCTTGTCAGGGCAAACACAAGTAACTAAAGAAAAGCTTTGGTTTAATCTTCACAGCGGCTCGTTATTATGTGCTTCTCATTACAGCTCTATCAAGATTCTGCAAAACGTGCAAAAACTATGAACAAAATAATGTTTTAATTAATATAACCTACCGAAACAATCCAGCTGCATTTATATTTGGTTTATTGCATGGGTCGACGTGATAATTGGTGATCTCGTTAATTATTTAGACAAGCATAAGTCACGTATTAAATTGAGCACCAAATCATCAGTCCTCGGTAGATCAGTGGTAGAGCGGCGGACAGGAAATTCGTAGACTGTGTTTTGATTCCCTGTCGAGGCAGATTTTCGTGTGGATTTTAATCGTGATTTCTACTTCCTACGAAACTTACGTTGCTCACAAACATCCTTCAAGATATATAACCAGATTCCATTCTTTCTGTCTTTTCTAGAAAGTTTTCTTTTTTACTCACATGAACAAGAGTTATCAAATGTTGGGCATTATTGCAATATGGCTTTGTGATTTTTGAGGTAATCGATCAGAAAATTTTGTAGGACTGAAAATACATTTTTCTACCGCTGTAACACTTGAGCACTTGGGTGTGAATGACGGGTTGGAACGAAGGGAATATCGATGGTGTTTGAGGAAGTTACCTAAAGGCTCATATTAAGGAATGGCTCATGAGTTTTACTAAAAAAATTCTTCAAGTCTGGTAGTCTCGTGGAGGTGAGACAATATTTAATTTAAAAACCATATGTCTTTTATGGAGATATATCTTGAATATGTTCCTATTCATCAAAATAGAGTGGCACATATGGCTAATTATATATGTGGTAGTGAGGAGGTGCTGTTAAATGTGGTGACTGTTATGATACTGTTTTTCCTTTAGGCTGCGGAAAGCTCTTATTCTATATTACAAGATGTTGATAGTAGAGTAATGTTTGCTTGAACTGTTTGAATTATACTAGGGTCACGGTGATTTTTGTGTGGAGTGAGTATTGAATTGCAGTATAGCTAGAGCACTTTAAAAAGTGGCTGGAGTAGAATGTCATTACGCTGTAGTTGGTACGGTCCCCGTAGTCAAATTGGAAACTGTCTGAATACTGAATACTGTATTATAGGGTAAGTTTTAATGCATATTTTACAAATTTCGAAATGTGATGATAGGCCCTATGAAAATTCTCAGCTCTAAATATCGTTATATTTATTATGTAACATATGAAATATCTGACTCACAGTATTGCAGCACTCAAAAATCCAATGCCATTTAGCCCAAATATAAATTAATCCAATTTTATACTCAGTCGTTTCTAGCGCTAGGACCGCGTATTTAATGATTACGGTTTTTTGATCCCAGTAATGATTTTACTGGCAAAACTAACTTTGTTTTTACCTGCCATCACAACTATCTCCATATTTCTGTGTATTTGGCTAAGCTATACTTACATTCCAGAACGAGAATATAGGGTAATCTTATCTTGATGAGGATTTTATTTAACACATTGTCAATCGCATCATATGGAGAGCTTGATCTGGACCCTTACATAACGGTGATTGATGCGTCACAAATTTCACTAGGCAACTCTTATTAGGTAAGTAGTTATATTGTCTATAGTGTTAACATCGAAATCAGCCAGCAATATGATTTTATGTATAAAAACATGTTTGGAGTCTTAATCCATGTAATTTTATAGTGTGTTAAAAAACTCTTGACACATCACCGTCTGCACTGAAGTATCGACGTTCAATTTTTCTCTGCGCTGTTAATCTAAATTGTCAGCTCGCTCTGTGGCGGTTTTGGTGATGTTAACAAGCGTGCTTTAAAAACATAAAATAAATTGGCCTAAAATAATGGTAAACTTTAAAACCAGACCTAAAGCACTGTTCTGTATTGTATTCACAAATGTAACACATTTGTTTTTTTCACGAAAGATAGCCCCTTGGAAAAACTCAGATCATTGCATGTTGTAGTTGTGTTCAGTCATATACCGCGAAACAAATAAAGGTATTCAACTTCGTAAGTCTGCGAGAATGCTCGATAGAAAATATCACAAATCCAATTGAAGTTGTCCTCATCTGACATTGCCGTTTAAAAGGCGAAATCTGTATTCAGATTGCGACCACTTCACTGAATTAATTAACCTGCTTCCATTTATGGTATACTATTGCGTTCTTCGTCCTAAGTAAGGAAGGTTTCATTGCCGCTATTGAATAAGTTAGGTAGAAGAACAAGCCTAGAAATTAAAATGACTGCGCAAAATAAGAAACTCTCTTTGACAAACATATCCAAAATAAAAAGTTTGAACCGCCTATACATCGAGACTGTGCTTGGCAGACACGAATCTAGTTGCACTCTGAATAATACATGTGGCCTAATTTCACATAAACAATTTGAAAAGTAAACAAAAACAAACTGCACGTAGAATTATGTTCTTATCACCAAGCTCTAGTTAATTTCCTTTGTCCACAATCAGTGGTCCAATAGCCACATGCAATTCGTTTCAAGTTCGAAGATAATTCAAAATTGAAGTTAAAGAATCCTACTCGGCTCACTACTTGCTTTAAATCGAAATGCAGGCTATGCTGTATTAAACAGGTTCGCCATTTCCCATTAATTGTTTATAGATGGCAGAATTTCACATATTTGGAGGCAAGTAATTATTTCACTTGTGCCAACAATGGACTCACCTAACTATCGTCTAAACTCATATAATTCGATGATGATTACGTTCACCGAAAAACTAATTATTCCTTAAAATTTCACCCTTAACGATTAAGGTCATGTACACCAGTTTGCTTACAAAATTTGAGGCCCTACGATAAATACTCTACCATATGGTGATTACTGTAGAATTTATATAGGCGAAATTTATGGCAAAACGACCACTAATTTTCGACATTTAAAATGCTTTCGGAAGTGTCGACATATTTCTCTTGTTCAAACAGCTGGTTGCAAATAATGTTTCACTGAGCGTGTGCAGTGCTGTTAATGACTACTTTACAAACCCCACTCAATTCACCAAATTGCTGCCGATATCGCTTTTGGATGCATTACTTAAACCATAGAGAAACGCTTTTAAAATAATCTAAATAGTCATGCGCGTTGGTCGTTTTTCTAATTCCTGATATTGATTATTAATGTATTTTTGACGTAGCATACCTTTTTCTCTGAGCTGAAATTTATCAGTTGATTTGACGGCCATTGGCAATATGTTCAGTTCATACACATAGGTTCCAGTATTAAATACTACGACTCTTTATATTTGGAAATGTATATTCATCAATTCACCATACCGAACAGTTTTCTAATGTTAGATGCTTGTAATATAAACCCTTCAAACTAATGTATTTCAGTACCTTGTTTTTAAATATTTAGACTGGCACCAGCATGCACTTTTCCGCATTGGATCAACTGTTCCACTGCCTCTTCCCAGAATTACCTCAAAATGTTGCAGTTTAATTTTACCCTTGAGAAAGTGTATTGTCAAATGCCGTGGATTGTCCGAAGCGATTTTGTTGTTAGAAAATGTGTACATTTTGTACCGTTGTTTCCTACAAACTTTCAAGCCACCTTATTTATCCACTACGTGGAGACCAATTACAAACGGTATAATTTATATATACAAAGCAAATTTGTTCTCCTATATTCTCCTATTATATCTTTGTGAATTTATTTTATTTAACTACTCCCGCTTGTTTTCCGTCCAAACCATAAAGATGGGCATTATGCAAAATTATTCACTCTAGTGATATGTGTAGAAAATGTTCGAGATTCTGGTTATTATATTAGCGGCAATTTCATGTACTTCGTTTGCAGTAATAGTCTTACATTTTGAAAATGCAAATAACCGAGTATATAAAACCAAATTTTAGTTGGCTGATCAGTGTAAATGGTTAAATTTCTATATATTTAAAGCACATTTATAGATTGACCAATATATTTAGTTAATGGATGTACAACATAAGCCCGAACACATGAATATATAATTTTATTCCGCGATTTAAACGAGGGTCGTCACTGCACATACCCAAAACGTTTGCATATTTTCATGATTTACTACGTAAAAGAAAAACTTTTCTTGCTTACTTGATAACTAACACTTAATCTGTGTTTTTAATAATAAAGTGCAAGCAATTTGTACCATTAACCAGTTTTATTTGTATCTCCACTCCTAAATGAATGCTTTGCGTTGTTAGAATAAGCAAATTTATTATTCCGATTTCAGTACAAATTAGATTTGTCCTAAATGTAGATCTACAATAAGTGAACGAATCTGATGAAGTTGACTTCTTAAACAACGGCCGAATTTTTAACACACTGAGTTAAAAAATCTTGAAAAATTTATTAAACAATGTTCCAATGTAGTGAAACTGGGCAGGACAATTTTAATTGGTCACATATACAAAGAGCTTGCTAAATAATATTTCGCGGTGATTGGTATGTAGTATGAGAGGCCAGCTGTATATTCCAAATGGGTAGTACCAAATTTTGAACAAAGGCGTTATCATGTTGGTGTGCCTTAGGCTTTAGTCGCAGAAGTAACTCCTTGTGACCTTTCTGATCTGCTGATTTTTAATAATATTAGTCGACAACGAAAAACCGCTCTTGCTGTGCAGATCATTTAATCAATACACCCTTTAACATTAAATTACGTCTTTATTAACAAGTTAAACATAGGCGGCCTTCATTTACTATACAGATCTTAAAACAGTGTATTCAACATTCCATGGGTCGCAGAATACATTAATCACACCCGTCGTAAGTAATAAACAGAAAATGAGCGGAATAATTTAAAACTCCGAACATGGACTCCAGTACCGTAGCCATAAATGTAAAGCAGGAAAGGTATAGCAAACATGGTAGTTGATCTACGCGCCCTATATATATATATCCATAAAAGTATACAGGTTAATAAAAATAATCCATAATAACAGCTAATTAAATGCAGTCAATAAAAAATCAATTTGCTAAATGTTAAGTTCTAAAAGGTAGCTAACCCCCTTGCCTCTCACGAAAATACGTACAGCAAACAAGCGCGTTTTCGGTGCTTCCCCATCAGGCCAAGAAAACACATTTAACCATCTAAGATGTATTAAGTTAAATCAAGTTAATATAGTATGCAATTAAATCAATACACAATCGCTTAGTTGTAATGGTGCAATGTTCGCCTAATATGCTCACAAGGCCCATAACCTTAATTTCCTGGCTAAATCAACTCTAAACTCAAGTAAGTCTTGTAAGTAGTCACTTAATGCAAGCTTATTAACCTCTGCGAATTTGGGTGTTAACCATTGGGTAAGAGTTAGTGAAATGCGTATAAAGAAGAGAGCGAAATATTCCACAATGGATCATTGTTTAATACCATTGAAGTACTCATTTAAAAAGGAGCTGGGATCTTGCAGAATTTCTTAGACTTTTGTAAAAATTTAGCGACCGACGTACGTTAAACAATGATATAAATACTTTCCTTGCGGTACAAAATGATTAACACTTCGTCAAGCCAGAAATCTAATTTATACACACATGAGGCGTGAATATTTAGCTAGCTAATTAGGAAATTATCATCGGTACTAAGAAGGAACCATCGTCGTAAACAATACTGCTTTAGCATAAATATGATTCTTTGAAATCCTTACAAAATTGGACCACCTATTATACCATGAGCTTATGTGCATACACTTAGAGACATTGTACGGTTGTCTGGTGAAAAACATCGGGATATTAGGTATGTTAACAAGAAATCAAACTTTTGCGAAAACACCTTTGTTGCCCTTTGCAAACCATTTCAATCACTTTCCTCTTATACATCAGTACATTCTACTTGCGATACACCCAACCGAATCTTGCATGAATTTTGGTATGTCTACTCGAACAAACACTTTGGGATGGCGCACAGTTTCTTGTTGCAGTGTCCTGATTATTCTCAATGTTTTGGAAATGAAATATGTTTAACGTGGATTCAAGTTTGTGAATATGTAAATGTCTGCAAGATCTAGATCCAGATCAAACGATTGATAGAGCACAACGACAGTATGATGCCTTGCCAGATATCTGCGGACAATAAGAAATGTATCAGAAAGCGTTTTTACCATATAACATCCAAATGTAACTTTTACACAGTTTAGTCACCTACATACACACAGCATTTCTTAAACCAAATGGAACTTGATAGCATAATCCTAGGGTGATACAAACTGCGTCATCAATTTGTTGAGCATTTTAATGAAAATTTCTTTGAATCACATCACAATCTCTCAAGACATGATCCTTATATGTTGACGTGAAACGTCCTCTTGGCTTTGCATGTTCACTGATCAGTATTAGTGCTTGCCAAAAGCAAGTAAACATATTATAGTACTGCGCTCGAATAATACAGTCTACTCGACTGCTTCGCTATTTAGATGGAATATTTATGTAAATGTTTGGTCAAGTTGGTAGCAAAGTTCACACGTACACTTTGTTCTTCAAGTTCTATCATTATTAATTTGGCACTAGTCAGAACGAACAAACTACACATTCCCACTTCAGTGGTTGTCTGAGCAACCGGCAGTCAATATCAATAATATCAATAATATCAAATAACGAAGCACGGATGAAAAACTACTTCGGGTGATATAGAACGATAGCCTATTAACTTTATTGAATATATCCTTTAGAGTACGGACCATGCCATATCAAGGCCCGTGCATCTCTTAGATATTTTATCAATGTAACATAATTCGAAATAAAAATAAAAATATGAGGATGTACTTATTAGTTTCAAGTTTGCGAAAAAAATCTGAAGTATTTAGTGATTTCAGGGAAATAATGTTGTATTCGGGTCATTCGGACATTTTCTCATGTGTCAGTTGATAATATATTAATCAAAGCAGCATTTTTGCGTTGGAAAATTTTATGAGTCAATGCGGCGTTTTAAGCAAAGGTATAACAACATATTCCATTAGCATTATCAGCGCAGAAGTACTAGTAGCTGAAAAAACGATCAAACACTTTGAGATCTCAGAGTTACAAAGTCGATTCAATAATCTTAAAGCAGTGGTTTTGTGAAGGAACTTGATGTGCTAAAATAATGACTTTCCATTTGTGTAAAGCGAGATATTAAATATGTGTTAATTTTAAGCAGAATCACCTTCCAAGCAGTGTGATGTTGCAGACAGATGATAGTGTGACCGCAGAATGTACTGTCTTCAAACCTTAGTAAATAAAATGTTACAGAATCGTCTAGAGACATTATTAAAATGAAACAAAGAAAAACACGTTTAATTTATTTACTTACAAAGGCGTTATAAATGTATACAGCCTAAGCTTCTGGACTGCTGCGACAAATGTAATTTTTGACTAATGAAATCAAATAACGGCGGCTCAAGTGTTGTGGCTTGAAGGTTACAATTAAACAGAGGTTTGCTGCGCATAACGATGAAACATACGTTGAAAACGTAAATTCTTAGTTAGACTAAGGAAGGGGGAAATACCATAGTTCAAAGGAAGCGCAAGACGGTCAATTCCGCATATGCGGATAAACCTATGTTGCGCAAACGCAGAATCCTAAAGGATTTGAACCCACAATGTTACACATGCGGGCCAGCGAATTATGTCCATTAATGAACATTTAAGGAATACCATTTGGAAACAAGGGCGGAGGCAGAAACTTCCCTTCGGCTTCCGGTTTATCCGGATAATATACGTCTGGCTCTGTAGAACAGCGATTTCACTAGGCTGCGTTTAAATACAACCACGGTAAAACTGGAAAAGTAAAATACTTCCAACTCCAGGTTGCCTAGCGGTAAACGGTGCGATGCAATGTACCTCCGTCCCACCGAATAATGAGGATACGGTGGGCGTGCCTAAAATACACAAGCTAGGTAACATACTGCATCCGAGTATGAGCATGAATAACTAGCCTTATCACAACTTTGCCCGGTGCTTGGCAAAACGTTTAGATCCCCTGCGTAAACTATTGACTACGCACTGCCTAAATGATTCATTTTCACTTGCGGAGACGCTCGAACAATTCGCACTGGGTTCAGAAGTAATCTACTAGGCTGACGTTCGTCCGGTGGCCGAGTGCTCTGAACGTATGCGAGTTAACTCTTATAAACCGCTA